>CAUYQS010070941.1:0-19160 GCA_963574585.1 Otolemur crassicaudatus | reverse complement strand
TTCATGTCATTTTCTTAGTTATTGTTTTAAAACGTTCACATTCTACTCTTAGAAAGATTCACTTGTACCCTTGTAAGATAAACCACAGAAGTGATCCCTCCAATCCTCCTCCCTCCACCCATTCCCGCCTCCTCTCTCCCTCCCCCTCCCCATATTCTTAGGCTGTTACTAGGTTACAGCTTTCATATAAAAGATATAAATTAGTTTCTTAATAGTGGTGTGTACATTGGATACTTTTTCTTCCATTCTTGTAGCTCAATGGTTGTTAAATGGCCCCACAAAGGTAGATGGTAATGGTTGGGGCTGCTATTCGGCCAGAGGGAGGAGGAGGGAGCTTGCTGGGCCTGGGGAACAACATGCAAACTTGCTGAGGCGTGCACAGACGCCTGTGAACTTGCCAAGGTGTGCACAGACGCCTGTGAACTTGCTGAAGTGTGCACAGACGCCTGTGTCCTTTCAACACTGAAGCAGGGCAAGTGCAGCTGAATTGGCTTATATGGGAGGTTCCTGTTAGTGTCTGGACTAGAAGCTCTGAGGTAACAATAAGCACACATGTGAAGTTTATCTGAAGAGTAAAGGCAAGCTGTGGAAAGGTTCATGGATGAGCTGGGATAGAGTTTGCCTTTGAAAAAATAAGATCTTGTTCCACCTTGAAATGGGGGTTGCAGGGTCAGTAGAGGAGGGCCCCAGAGGCCTTCAAATAAAGGTGTAGGCACTGGGCTAGAGAAGTGGGGTGAAGGGGAGGGCCTTGAGCAGAAGATCCATCAAGGCTCAAGGCCAGTCAGTGCATGCAGGGCAGTTTGGGCCTGTAACCCACTCCCCCCCTCATGGCCCCGTTTTCAGTCTGGCCTGTGTTGACCTGCCCTCCCACTCTTAGGTGATGACATTGCCTCTGACATGCAACCTCTCTGAGCACTGGGCAGCCCTGTGCCAGTGGTGACTCTCCTGAGGCCCACTGGGTGACAGATCTCAACTGCTCTGATAAACACGGGAGCCCCAGCACATCTATCCTCACCGTCCCAAATGCACATTCTCTGCCCAGACTTTGTCTCTGGGCTTTCCACGTGAGCAACAGTGTGTCTGCCCAGTGATGAGCCCAATGTAAATGCCCAGTGCTACATGTCTCAAATTAGGGTCAGCAATGGAGACGAGGCTGAAATAACATTGTAGATTAGAGGAAAAAGGAAAAAGAAAACTAGAGTTCTGTTACTTTTTGCAGAAACAAAGAAAAGAAGAAATAAAAGTCAACACTCCTCAGGCACTTAGCTGATCTGAGCTAAGTCACAGTACTGATTCCATTTGAGCAGTAGAGGCCCTCTGGTGCTCATCAGCAGGCTGTGTCCAGATGTTAGGGAACCTGTTACTTACTCAATCTTGGGCCTTCATTAATTAAATAAAATGTAAAATTAGGAATACAAAATTAGGCATGAAAGTGAATACTAAGTATGAGAAAAGAACCATAATGTAGAATAATTATTAAAGTCAACAAATGTAAATATTTAAAATCTATTTTAAAAGGCAGGTACAGTGGCTCTCACCTGTAATCCCAGCACTTTGAGAGGCCAAGGTGGTTGCTTGAGCTCAAGACCAACCTAAGCAAGAGTAAGACAGTCTCTACTAAAAATAGAAAAATGAGCCAAGTGTTATGGTGGGCACCTGTGGTCCCAGCTGTTTGGGAGGCTGAGCCAGGAGGATCACTTGAGCTCAGGAGTCTGAGGTTGCTGTGAGCTAGGCTGAAACCATGGCACTCTAGCCCAGGCAACAGAATGAGATTCTGTCTCAAAAACATAAAATAAAAACAAATAAATAAAATCTATTTAAAATATCCTGTATTTTTTATTAGTTCACTAACATACCTCTTTAGAACTTTTCCTCCTATGCTTTTGGAGAGTTGTGTATTCTTTGATCACCTCTTCAGATAACATGAATTATATGATGCCAGTGTCTACAAGAAAGAAAGGTATACCCCTGTGTCTTGTCCTCCTGTATCTGAGCACCAAAGTCATCTCCCTCCCGAAGGATACTCAAGGTCCTTAGCTTGGTACAACTCAGTGGAACTTTGATTTTGCCCTCCAGCTGAATTTGGCAGTTCAGTTGAAGACAGGACCAACTGTATGATGTGCAGCCAAGATATGGCAGGTGTTATGTTAATAGATCAAAAGTAGGAAACACAGGAGGAATGAGTAGAAGTCCAACTTTACTCAGAATAGCTGAGTCCTACACCATTGTTTAAAAAATGCACCTCCTAATATAATTTGGTTGATAAACCCTCAAAAACAGCAGACATTTTTTGGTAGATATTTAAGGCCTTCCCTTTTAAGAAATACTTGGTATGAACAAGTATTTTTATCATAAAGCTCATTTTTGCTTTTTTTTTTAAAGGGCACTGCTTTTCAGATTTACATTATATATATTAATTTTAAAATCTTGATAAGTACACATAATGATCAATATTGTCACAGTGATATTTTTCTAAATTATTTAAAAAACATCCCAAGAACACATACCTGACAGGGCTCAGTGAGAAGGGTTTGGGGAGCGTGTAGGGGTAAGTTGGGGAGTAAAGGAGAGGGATGGATCAACCAAGTAAATATGTCATGGGGTAAGTGAAATGGGAGCCTGATTTCACCTGTCAGAGATGAGAGTTATAAACATGAAAACAAAGAAAGACTAGGTTAACCCTGTCCTTTTGGAATAAAATTAGAAATGTTTGCATTTGAGCTCAGTTTGCAATATGTATAAAATGTACTTAGCTATAAAAATATAGATGAGAATGTGTGTGCATGTATGTGCACAGACATGCTACCTTACTCTGTCCCTTGAGATCTTCAGGGCACCTGGGGTCAGAGTCTCACCACCAAGGAGCACACTCAGCATATGCTTCTAAACATCTTTCTCCCCTACAAGGAATCAGAACTCTGTAAAGAAATACTTTGATGGCTGTGTTACAGTAAAGAATGCAAAAGATAAGACTGAATCATTTCATTGTGCTAGAAAATAAAAAGGTACTCAAAGAAGAATAGAGACAGGTCAAAAGACACAGAAACCAACTTCATAGGAAAGGAGAATCCACGACAAAGCTTGGACAAATTGAGAGAAAATCTGGTTTAAAATATTAGTGATAGTCATAACTCAGCAAATAAAACAGGAAACCGTGAATCCATCTTCATAAAAAAAATAAGTAGACAATTTGATGAGAGGTAGATTACCTACATAGTTTCAAAGTTCCACCTCACAGAGAAGTTTCTCTAATTTTTAAGAAGAGGAACTTTACAGCATTCGAGAATGGCAGCACTGTCTTTGTAAATTGATCAAAGTGAATATGTTATTAATGGAACAAATCAAAATTATGAATGTCTGGTAGGGTGTTAGAATGTCACAACTGGCAGAATAGTGGGCTGGTGGTGTTCCTGGTAACAGTGTGAGTGCAGTCTAACCAGGAGAAAATGACCATTAGTGTCATATCATAAAGGATTGAATCCAACTTAACCTAAACAAATCTCACACGATTTAATTTACTGTGGTCTGGGCCAGGTGAGGCACATTCTACAAAGTAACTGGCCTGCTGCTTTTGACAGTGTCAAAGTTGCTAACTAAGGGTAAGGTCAAGGCATTGTTCCCATTGAAGGCAACAGAAGAGAACACGGACACAATATGCAACACAGGATTCTGAAGTGGTGGGTCATGACTGTAGTGTAAAGACAATACAACAGCAAAGCCAGATGCCAAATTCCATATTCTGATGGTCATATTGTAGTTACGTAGATGAATGCCCTCACATTCTTATCTGCAGAAAATGCACAATAATGGTTGGGGCTAAGGGGGGATGACTTATCTCACTGATAGTTCACAAATGTTTCAGAAAACAGATCTTTGTAATTCACATGCAAATGTTCTTTAAATCTGATTACATTAAAAATTATGACATTTCAGGAATTGCTATAGAAAGAGAATTGCAAACCAAGGAGACAAGAACGAGCAGACCTTCACACAGAGACCAGGTAATAGGTCATGAAGACCCCTAGAGGCAGCCAGGCTAGGCAAGAACAGTCTGTAGCAGTGGTGACTAAAACTGTCCTCAAATCAAGAATAACTAAAAAGAAATATTAGTAAAAATGAGTGGAATAAAGAAAGAAGTAAATTGAAAATAATTTGGTTTCAAAATTAAAAGTAATAAAAATTGCATTTTAAGAAATAATGTTTGGTTTTATGATCCTTATATTTTGATATCAAATATATTTTCTATACATATATTTACTGTGTCCATGATTAAAAAGCCAAAACCAATATTATTATTTCTTTTACCAAAACTGCTTGACACTTAGAATAGAAAAGAGACACTTACAGAGACATTTACAAATTAGAGTGTACTTCTTATAGACTCGTTTAAAATAAAAAAACAAAAATAAATCAATGTACAACAATATAGAAATACACACTATACTCAAAAATGAAGATAAACAGAAACAAAATATAAAAAACATAATATTTGATATCTGAGTGTATTGATATCATTATTTGGCAAGTGCTAAAGGATTGCAAAAACACTTCCAGGAGACCATAATTTATATTAAGAATAATTTTACAGTAGAATTTAATGCAATGATAAATATTCATGGAAAATAGTGTCACTTGACTCTGAAGTTACCACTTTTGGAAAAAAGTTACTTTCTGAGTTTGACCCTCTGTCTTAGCCTGTTTTCTGTTGCGATAACTGAATGCCAGAGATTGGGTAATTTAGGAAGAGTAGAGGTTATTTAGCTCATGGTTCTGGAGGCTGGGAAGTGTAAGTGCATGTTGACAACCTCCTGCTGAGTCATAACAGGGCAGAAGCTTCCCTGGGCAAGCCTAGTGGCTCAGGTTTCTTTTATTATAATGCCACCAATGTCATCATGGGGCCCCACCCTGAGGAGCTTATGTAAGCCTAATTAACCCCCAAAGGCTTTACTCCTTATCAACATATGATTTTGAGGATTAGGTTTCTAATACAAAAAAAAATTGGGGGACACATTCAAACCATGTGTCTGCTTTTTTGAATATATATATGTGTGATTTTATTTTGCACAATGAGCATTTTTTCATGTTTGTTAGCAATGTGTCTGTCTTCTTAAGAAGAGTCTTGCCCCCAGGCTGATATCTTCAAGTGTTTTCCCCACTTTCCTTGAGGATTTTTAGTGTTTCATGGCCTAGATTTAAATCTTTTATCCAATTTGAATCAATTTTTGTAAGTGGTGAGAGGTGCAAGTCCAGTTTCATTCTTTTACATATGGTTATCCAGTTCTCCAAACACCAGTTATTCTTCTTGCCTCAGTGTATGTCCTTGTTTGGTTTATCAAATATTAGGAGACTTTAGATGTTAGTTTCATCTGATAGTTTTCCATTCAGTTGCAAATGTCAATATCTCTATTTTTGTGCTAATACTATGCTGCTTTGATCGCTATAGCCTTGTACTATAGCCAAAAATCTGGTAGGGTGATACCCCAGCTTTTTTTTTAATTACTAAGAATTGTCTTGGCTATATGGGGTTTCTTCTGGTTCCATACAAAACAAAGAATTATTTTTTCCAAATCTTGAAAGCATCATGATGGTATTTTAATGGAGAGTGCATTGAAACTGTAGATTGCTTTGGGGAGTATAGACATGTTCATAATGTTGATTCTTCCCAGCTATGAGCATGGCACATTCTTCCATTTGTTAATATCTTCTGCTATTTCTTTTCTTAGGGTGTTGTAATTTTCTTTGTAGAGGTCCTTCACCTCTTTTGTTATCTATATTCCTAGGTATTTCACTTTTTTTGAAGGTACTGTGAAGGAAATTGTGTCCTTGATTAGCTTCTCATCTGGGTTGTTATTAGCATGTACAAAGATTACTGATTTGTGGGTATTTATTTTTATATCCTAAGACATTACTGTATTTTTTGATTACTGCCAGGAGTCTTGTGGTTGAGTCTTTGGGGTTCTCTAAGTATAACATAATATAGTCAGCAAAGAAGGAGAGTTTGACCTCTTCTGCACCCATTTGGATGCCCTTTATTTCTCTCCGTTGCCTGATTGTATTGGCAAGAAATTATAGCACTATGTTGAAAAGTAGAGGACAACCTTGTCTTTTTGTTCTGAGTAGGCAAGCTTTCAGTTTTACACCCTTCATTATAACATTTGCTGTGGGTTTTTCATAATGGCTTTGATCAGATTAAGAAATGTGCCTCCTTGCCTAAATTCTTGAGTTTTCTTATTGGAAAAAGATGTTGAATTTTAATGAATGCTTTTTCTGCATTGATTGAGAGAATCATGGTTTTTGTTTTTGCTTTTATTGATATGGTGAATTATGTTTATAGACTTGCTATCTTAAACCAGCCTTGCCTCCCTGAGTTGAAACCTACTTGATCGTGATGAAGAATTTTTTTTAATGTGTAGCTGTAATCTATTGGTTAGGATTTTATTGAGAATTTTTAGATCTATATTCATTAGTGAAATTGGTCTGAAATTCTCCTCTTTATTTGGGTCTTTTTCTGGTTTGGGGTGTTATTTGCTTCATAGAACATGTTGAGGAAAATGCCTTCCTTTTTAATTTTTTGGAATAATTTCTGCGGAAAGTATATAAGCTTTTCTTTGATGGTTTGATAGAATTCTGGTGTGAAGCCATGTGGATGAGGGAAATTTTGTTGGGAGATTTTTTATTGTTTCTTTGATCTCAATTTTTGAAATCAGTCTGTTTAAAAGATCTACCTCCTCTTTATTAAGTCTAGGGAGGGGGTGTGATTCCATGTTTTGATCCATTTCCTCCAATTGTCAAATTTCTGGGCATAGGGTTTCTTATAGTACTCAGAGATGATCTTTTATACCTCCAAGGCATCTGTTCTTAGTTTCCCTTTATTGTCTCTGATTAAGTTTATTAGAGATTTTACTTTTCTATTTCTAGTTAATTGGGCCAAGGTTTATCAATTCACTTTTTTTTAAAAAACAACTTTTTATTTAATTAATTCTCTGCATGATTCTTTTGTTTTCAATTTTGTTAATCTCTGATTTAATTTTGGTTATTTCTTTTCTTCATCTGGGTTTGGGATTAGATTGTTCTTCTTTTTCCAGTTCCCTAAGGTAGTTCATGAGTTTGTTGACGAGCTCATATTCTGTCTTCGAATTTAGGCATCTAATGTGATAAATTTCCCTCTCAAGACTGCTTTTGCTGTATCCCACAGGTCTTGACCACTTGTATCTTCATTGTTGTTATGTTTGAGGAATTTAACTATTTCCTCTTTTATCTCTTACTGAGCTGGACCATCATTCAGCATAAGGTGGTTTAATTTCCAAGTCTTTGTGTGGGGATGAACGTTTTGGTTGGAGTTGAGTTCCACCTTTATTGCCTTGTGGTCTGAAAAGATACAAGTTCTAATTTCTATTCCTTTAATTTTGCTGAGGTTTGATTTGTATCCTAGGATGTGCTTGATTTTGGAGTATGTACCACTGGGTGACAATAACAAAATGTAGATTCCTTAGCTTTAGGATGGCATGTTGTATATGTGTCTATTAATTCCAATTATTCTGAACACATTTAAGTCCTTTGTATCTTTGTTTAGTTTCTGTTACAGGGGTCCTCAAACTTTTTAAACAGGGGGCCAGTTCACTGTCCCTCAGACCATTGGAGGGCTGGACTGTGGGCCCTGGGACAAGTCAGCTGCTAAGCAGGTCAGTCAGGCAGCAGCAGCAAAAACACCTGTTGGGCCGGATAAATGTCCTAGGTGGGCTGCATGTGGACCGCAGGCCATAGTTTGAGGATGCCTGGTTTAGAAGATCAGTGCAAATCTGTCTGAGGGGTGTTAAAGCCCCCAATTATTATGGGTGTTATGGGATATCATATTGCTCAGACCCATCCAGGTCTGTTTCATAAATCTGGGAGCATTTAAGTTGGGTGCATAAATATTTAAAATTGAAATGTCTTCTTATTGTATTGTTCTTTTGGCCAGCATAAAGTGTCCATCTTTGTCTTTCTTAACTTTAGTTGCTTTAAATTCACTCCTATCTGAAAATAAGATTGCAACTCCTTCTTTCTTCTGATATCTACTTGCTTGAAATACTGTTTTCTATCCCTTAACCCTGAGTTCTGATTTGTCCTTCAAGGCTAGGTGTGTCTCCTGGAGACGGCATATGGATGGCTTGTGCTTTTTATCCAACCAGCCAGCCTGTGCCTCTTCATTGGTGAATTCAGTCCATTGACAAATTGCTTTGCTGGTCATTCATTGTGATGGTCAGTGTTGAGACTAGGTCTAAGTATTTCCTGTAAAGCTGGTCTTGTTTTGGCAAATTTCCTCAGTCCTTGTATATCTGCAAAATATTTGATTTCTCCATCAATTTTGAAGCTTAGTTTAGCAAGATACAGAATTCTGTGCTGAAAATTGTTTTGTTTAAGAATGTTGAAAGTGGATGACCATGCTCTTCTGGCTTGAAGGTTTCAGTTGAACAGTCTGCTCTCACCCTAAAGGATCTACTTCTATAGGTCAGTGGATACTCCTAGCTACTTGCAGAATTTTGTATTTCATCTTGACTTTGAACAGGTTCATCACAGTGTGTCTTGGAGAGGCTCTGTTAAAGTTGAGATGATCTGTGGTTTGCTATTCATCTGAAAGGAGTGTGTCTAGGTCTTTAGTAAAACTTGGGAATTTTTCATTTATGACAGTCTCCAGGAAGGCCTTCCATTCCTTTGAGACAATCTTCTTCCCCTTCAGGAATCTCTATTCTTTGTATTTTTTTAATGCTTCATGGAGTCTCAAAGTTCTCTAAGATATTTTTCTCTTCTTTTAACTACCTGGGTTAACGTTATCCTCTAGCTCTGAAGTTCTTTCTTTTCCATGTTCTAACATATTTTTGATACTTTACACTGCATCTTTATATTCCCTGATTGTCTCCTTCATTTCCTTAATCTCTGCCATATTTTTCTATATTCTACATACCTCTCATCTGACTTTTGGTTCTGCTTTTCCATTTTCTTGTCCATTACTTTTATTGTCTTTATCATCAATATTTTAAATTCCCTTTCTGTTAAGTCCATTAATTCTTTATAAGTAGAACTTCTGTAGAAGCTGCCTCATGGTCCCTGGGGGGAGTGCTTCTGTTTTTGTTTTTTATGTTGCCTAAATTTTTCTGTTGGATCCTCCTCATGTGTTATTTCTTTTTGTTCAATTCCTTGTCCTCCTTTTTCCTTCTCACTGCTTTGTTTGCCTCAAATTATTTTGTCTCAGAGCTTATATCTTGATATAGCCTCAACTTATGAAAGCCAAACTCTTCTTCCTGCCGTTCTCCAAAAACAAAACAAAACTTTGCTGTTGATAACAATATGTTGCAATATGTCAATGGGACACTAGGTGGTGATGTGTTTTTTTGTTTGTTTGGAGATAGAGAACACAGTCAGCAACCTCTGTGATCCTGATTCCAAACTTAGTTGCCTTTGGTAATCAACTGATTGTTTCCTCGGCATTCAGACCCTGCCATTTTGGGATCTTAAAGCTCATAAGAATCCTTCAGGAGCTGTTTTCACAGTGCCCTCTGAATCAAGTCACTGTGGGGTGCAGGAGTTGCTTAGTCTGTCCTAAGAGTGGAGTTCTGATCCTGGCAAGTGGAATTAAGATGGCCATGCTTTAGGCCCTTGCTAAGACCTTCTCATGACCTTCCCACAATGGCAGCCCTCTGGCTTCCAAGACCATCTCAGTATGGCTGCCTTGCCAGCCACCAAATCTATAGCAAATCCACTCCAACAGGCATTCAAATCTGGTTGCTGTATACCTTGCCCACTCTTCCAACCTTTACACTCAACGGGCAGCTTTCCCCAACAACTGAAATCTCTGGAAAGGTTTTCCTCCTGTCCCAAACTTCTGTGGGGACATGCAGATCCCAGTCACTTGCCTAATTCATTAGATTTCTACCACTCTAGATCATGTGCTGCATCTATCTCACCACCTACTTGCTGTGTTCCCTAAGCTGACTCTTGGTAGGTCCTTGTGTCAGGTATGCTGTATTCTCCTTTTCCCTATTCATTCTACAAGAGCTTAGCTGAACAATCCTTCTGGTCCACCATCTGCTCTGCCCCCAATCATCAGATTTGATTTCAAAGATAATTTTCTTAAAAGTTTTTAATTGTTTTACATTGTATTAAGTCATTTATAGAGATTATGGTTCTTTTTTTGAATACTTTATAATTAAATTGCCAAAAAGTATTTAATCCTTTCCTAAATTTCAGATATCTTAAATTATGTTTTTATTTTTTTTTTCCTTAATAACAGAACTTCATTTACTTTTAAGAGGCTTTGCAAGTTGTACACTCAAATTGCAGGGTTGCTGCTCTGGGAGAAAACTGAGGTATAGCCATCCTGAGTTCTGTCTGTGACCATGCCATATAATAACACATAAGAGAGGAAATTACTACCAGTCATAAAGCCAAGCCCAGTAACTTCAAACCAAGTTTCCTGTTATAATAAAATGAAATGATCATATTGAAAAAATATGATTTTATGTTTGTGTTATAAAATTTTCTTAGACTTATTACTGCTTTAGTATTTACTCTCTTTTGATAGAGACGTTCACAAATTCACCATCTGTTATATAAAGTATTTATTTTTATTTTTCCAAGACATTTTCTAAGCCTAGGGGTATTAATTACATCTACTTCTCAAAAATTCTTTCATTGATGATTTTATACTCTTGAACATTCAAAGACATCAAAGCATCATTTCATATGCTTTTCCTGCTTTGTTTTCAATCTGAGAGTTTCTGGTCCTTCAGTTTGTTCTTATTTAGTGGCACATATTTTCATTATCTTTCTCAAATTATCATTTTTTGAGTGATGCTATTTGCACTGCATTTATATGTCAAGTGTGAACAAAGCTTGAATTCATCAAAACATTTTAAATCATTGTATATGACCTCTGTAAATTATGGGATGATTCTCAAAGTATTTGCCTTTTATTTATGAAAGTCATATTCTTGCAATTTTCACAAGAAACTTCTGAAGTAACTCAAGGTCTTTATTTAAGGAAACAAGTATCTATCAGCAAAATAATGTAGTCATAAAGGATTCAGGAACTTTACCTTATTAAACAGTTGCATACCCAAGGAAGGACAGGACAATTTTTTTTCTTATGCCCCTAAACTCCCATGGTATGCAACTAAACATAATATGTACAAAAATTATATGTAATTCTCCTTTCCTTTATTTATGGTGAAAGTAACTCACACATGTGCAGAATAAACTGGATCTTTGTCTTACTCAAAGTCTTATTATTCATGGAGCATTCTTTCTCCATCTAAGCAGGACTATGAGCAATGATGTTTATGATGTTTACAAACTGCTGTATTGCAGAAATCTATTCCCCTTATATCTGAGTTAGAATAATAGTCCTCATATTACTCTGAAAATAAGCACTGAAGCACACTGCTACTTTAAATCCTAATATTTTAATTTATTCCAAAACTTTAAGTAAAAGTATGAGAGTTTTATTATGTTAAGAAAATCTGCCCACATTCGAAATAAATATTTATAATGTTATAAAATATGGTAAATTGAATGTTTAAAAGTATTTAGAATAAATGATGATTTGTCTTCTGTAATAATTTCAGGTTATTAAAAATTTGTATGGATACTTATTCTGAACATAATCTTAATCTAAGAAGAAAGCTAAAAGATAGGTTTTGTCACCCAAATCATTTTGGTGCCAATCACAAGATTCATCCCTTAGGAAGAGATTTATTTGTAATCCTGTATTCTGCTTCAATTCCTTCCCATCTATTTCAGGTTTTCCCATAATCTTTCTAAACTTTATACTTTTGGTTTTCTGTTTACAGAAATTTTCTGCCTTGCAGATTTACTATATTATCTGGTCTTAAAACTGCTCAACCTTCTGAAATCTGATATGTATTATTATTTTTAAAAGTGAAAATACGGTATGAATGTTTGGAAACTAGATGTCAGCCTCTTCTGAGGTCTTCATCCATTAAGAAATAATGAAGAAACATGTTAAAATATCCTTAAATTTATTTAGAATATACATTTTTTAAATGATACAGTCACACAGATGGTGAGCAGTGCCAATTTTCAATCATATTGACTATTAATAAAATCAGTAATATTTTAGCTGTTACACATATTATTAACAGTAATAACATTGTTCTTGACATTTTCCTATTTTCATTAGAATAACATCAACTTTGACTGATTTTTCATAGAAGTGCAACATATATAGAATGTTCTCTCCCTCCTGCTACTTAAATTTTGCATATTTTAAAAAATGATCAGTTTTATTTCTCAGCACCTTTTAATAGAAGAGAAGGTGAGGATTGTAGTTACTGTGGTAACTACTCAGCTACTCAGTACCAGGGATGTGTCACAAGTTTTTGGGTCAACCATTTCTCTGTCCTTACTAGCCTGTATGGGGACAGTGTGGTTTTGCAGGGCTATGACATTTACATTAAATGGATCAAATCTTTGTACAATTTGAATTGGGATTTGAAGAGAGTCCCAGTTTTTTATTTTTAAGGCATACATGGACCTGACTTATTAAACTTAACTTTTGGGATTAGGTTTTATTATTTATTTTTTTCCTTCCAGATTGGCAGCTGTGAAATTATTATTTAACATATGTAAGGAAAAAAGGATATTTAGTCAAACTGAAATATCTGAAATATTTTCAATTAACTTGTATTTTTGTCCTAGCTAATTTAATTAGGAACATTTAAAGTTTACCTTTGGAATCACATGCATTCGTGGTTGGCTCTTGTCAAAATGGATGTTGTTCATAATCTTTCTAAAATCCATCCATTGAGAAGACTCTTTATAATGTTCAACTTGTCACAGCCAAGAGTAGTGAGGAGAAACAGGCACTCATGTGGAATGTTTTCTTTTCCAAGGGTATGTTCAAGAATGCAGGTACATAAACACATGCACACACACACACACACACACACACACACACGTGTGCATATTTTATCACTGTGTCTTGAATATATTGATTATAATGTTTGGAAAAATAGCTAACTTTTTAACACATAGAATAATGTTCCACTGTTATTTTCTCTGTAACAGCCAATGGACTTCACAGAAGCTGAAACAAATCTTACAACTATATTCATAGTTAAAATGTATTTCTAGGAATAATTTCATGACTCTTTTTATTCCCATAAGCCTATTCATATGTCATTCATTCAATATGTAGTAGGTGTTACTTTATTTCTGTATGTCTGATTAACATGGATTACTAGATTATTTGATTGAGAGAGAAAGAATAGCAGTATGTTTTTAATAGAGTGAACCAGCCTCATGTTTCCTGGGCTTGTATTCTGTCCCCAGCAATTTCTAGCAATGTATCAATGGTACATTACTTAATTATCATAAGAATTCTCATCCTTAAATCAGGAATTAGAATTATGGCTACATTAAAAGGTTAGTAGTATAAATAAAGCTGATTAAAATGGGTGCCTAGTAAGCACTAAATACATGTTAGTGATTTCTGTCTCTAAATTGTCCCTGAAGCATTATCAGCCCTGTCCACCACCAAGGCAGTTCTTTTCTCTCTCTCTCTTTTTTTTCTTATATTAGTAAAGAAGAGTCTCCTTATTGCTCAGGCTTGTCTTGAACTCATGACATCAAGCAGTCCTCCCTCCTCAGCCTCCCAGAGTACTGAGATTATAAGGCATGAACCACCATGCCCAGCCAGTCCTTCCATTGTTTTATCCAATGTGGTCTCTACACTCATTTTCTGTATGTTGTAACTTCTTTATGACAAATCTAAATACATAGGTTTATTATACCTTGGTCCAAGTATATTTGAATGAAGGGCCCCCTGGATCCTTGGTATCCAAAGACAGACTTTTGACCAAGTGCTCAAAATTAAGAGCATGGGTGCATTTCTGGAGTGGTCAGTTGGCATTTGATCATCTTTGTGACTCTTGAAGATTGCTTTTCTCTGCGTGTGGTCTAAGCTCCACTGCACCCACATATACACCACTGAAAAGGAAACCAAGAGTGACCAGAGTAGGCTATCACTGAATGGTAGGCCTTTCTCAGCAATCCCATCTAAGTAGGACTGACATGCAGAGGCTTTATCAGGGTGAGACGTGTCCCCTGGGCCTTCTATTCTTCTGATGCTTGGAGTCAGAAGCAGACATGGGAATATAGCCTTGCTCAGTTGACCCCTAACATGCTGCTCTTTCTCCTCTGCCCTTGGAGAAGCCTTTTGAAGGTGGTTACTGGCTCCATCACATGCAATTCCTACAACTTGATGATCCATCTGCTGAAATAGTTTGCTAGCAGGAAAAGGCGGCCAGATATGCAGAATAGAATTCTGTACAGCTAAAAAAGCAATACTAACACATCAAACAACGTGGGTGAAACTCAAAATGCTAATTAAAAAACCAGATATGGGAGTAAAATTTCTCCAATTCATTTATTTGACATTGTGGAAAAGTATCAGAAATCAGAGCAGTAGTTATCAGGAGCAGAAGGGAATGTGTTGTTTACACAAGGGCATGAAGAAACAATTTGCCGTGGTGGAAATATTTTATATGGTGCTTTCAAACTCACAGCATTTAAAGCTGCTGAATTGTACTGTATTCAAGTTACACATTGAAAATGCTGATTAATAGTTATTTATTATAACAATGTATTACATAGTTGAAAATTACGGACAGTAGATTTTTATCTCTCACTACAAAAAAATAAGTATGAGAAATAATATGTATGTTAATGAGCTTGATATGACCATTTCATGGTAGTATTCACTTTTATGAATACATATATTAAAATTTCATTTTTGGCCATAAATATATACAATTTTCACTTGTCAAGAAAAAAATAAAAAACAGACAAAAGATCAATGAAGATCTTTTCCACCAAAATAATAATAATCATCATAATCATAATACATTCAGTTTTCCTCATTGGATCATAAATGTGGTCTTTAGTAAGCATTGTTTAGAGATTCTCTTTTTGCTTGGAGGACCCCAAGCTTGCACACACTGAACTGTGAGAGGTCAGAGTGCTACAACTAGAGTGTAAGTTACAAAAGGCCAGTGTCTCTGTTCAGCATCTCTGCCAACACCCTCTGCCCCAACCTTTCCCTAGGTCCCTTGTTCACCAGCCCACACTTTGACCCAGAGTCCTTCAGTGCAACATCCTAGGGCTCCGGTGACCTAGAAAGACTTGCCTGCCAATTAGAAGTGAGAATAAGGGTGAGACTGGACCCAGGTACCTTCTTGTAACTTCAGCCCAGTTTAGAGACTGCGAGTAAATGGCTTGCAGGCAGACATCTCCTCTCTGCACTGGAGCACCTTCAGAATGACCCTGAGGATAAATGCCTATTCTCTTGAAGATGGAATGTGCAAACATACAATACATAAAATTGAACAGATAGATAAACTTCATTTACTTCTGTTTGTCTCCTCCATTACACTTCTGTTTTTGGAGAAATACTTTAAATTAAAAAAATGATAACCCTTTCAACAAGAGATAAATTGACATAGAAATTATTTTAATTGATAATTGGAGACCTAATGTAATAAATGCTATACAATAGATCAATTAAGGACTTAAGGATTTATCAAATATGAGTACAGAAATAATAATTTGCTTTGGATTAAGAACACCTATATGCTTTGTATTTATACAAAATCAGAGGTATAAAATTATATTTTTATATTTTTGATGTTGAAACAACCTAATATAATAAAAATTATAAAGCATATAGATTTTAAATGTCAGAAATGGAAACAAATAACATTTAAAAAGAGAAGGATGTGTTTATTCCATATATGAATTATGGCTCTGAATTATGCTTAATTATTTTCATAACCTCTGTTTTCCAATAATGTTATATAGATTAAAATATATTTAATTGGTGTATATATACATATTGATATAAGGCATTGTATAGTTTTAAATTATGCATGTTATTTGTACTTACAACATATAATCTGTTTTTCATTTAAGAGAATGTGTAAAACGGACAATAATGCCATTTTTGGATTGTAAAAGGTAACTTATTCTTGAGATACGTTTCGATGGTTGTACCATTTTGTAGAAAAATGAGAGAGGAGGACCCGGAGTGACTCAGAATAACCCAGTAATGCTAATAGACCTTCTGGGAAACTCACTCCTTCGGTATTACCAACCAATTTTCAATTGCTTTTCATTAAATGCCACTTACAGGCCACTGATGCTGAATTTATTGAGAGCTCATCCTTGCATTTCAAATAAATGCTTTTATTGCCTTCTAGATGCCTCCAAGTGACATCCACATCTCAAACTTACCAGGTCTCCCCACACTGCAAACAGCCATTTCTAAATTTCCAGCTGTTCACACCACGACCTTAGAGTCACCCCAGAAATCTATCATGCCCTTATCTGATGCATCAGCAAAGTCATCCCAACCCCTTGGCCTCATCTGGACTGTGTATCATGTTTCTTACCTGATTTCCTGTTTTAACCCTCCCCTCTTAGCTTCCAATTTGACTTAAGGGAAATCGGCATTTCTTAGGCCAGGGTGTCTGTAAGATCCCCCCACGGGGCCCCTGTGACGGCCCCTGCTGGCTCCAGCCTCCTGCTGCTCCCCGCTGACTCAGACCACTCTCCTGTGTGGGAAAACCAGGCCTGGGCCTTGGATCCTGTTGCCGTTCTCCTCAGATACCTCACATGGTTTCTCTTCTGCTTCATGCTTCTCCTCACATGTCACCTCCTCAACATCCCTTTTCTTATCATCCTTTATAAATGGCAGTGGCACCTCCTGGTGAAGGCCTCAATTGAAAATTGAACTTAACCTTGCTGACACAATGTAGCCTAATGACGTACCCTCATAGTAATCTGAAATAAAAAAGTAGAAAAAAATTAAAATAATACATTTAAAATTAAAGAAAGGAAATGTGCTGTATAAATTTCATGTGCAATCACACACACACACACACACACACACGCACACCCATGAGATACTTCTCAGCCATAAAAAGGGTGAATTAATGCCTTTTGCAGAAATCTGGAAGGAATTTGCAGCACTCCTTGAAAAGCTTTCCACAGCTGAAAGTTATTTATATTTAAGAGCTGTAAAGCGAGGAGGAGGGAGGGGACAGCACCTAATGGGGCTGGGATGGAAATAGCACTCCTGAGTCCTGAGTCAGTCGTTTAGAAGAGGACTCAGTAGCCAGGCCAAGGATTATGTCATCTATGTTAATGAGACCAATTGGACAGTTTGGCTAAACACTTCCCTTTTATCTGAAAAAATGTGCGGGATTAATTGAACACATTTTATGAGAGAGCTTGCTGCCAGGTACAATTCCCCAAAATGAGCTGCACTTTCTGCATCCCCCCAGGTAGGGCCCTGATGCAAGAGAATATAAACAGAAGTGCAGTTCCAGGGACACAGGTGTGTCCTTTATGCCCCATGTTGGTCAGATCCATATAAGTCCATTTTGCTAGTGTATGGTTTTTACTACTTGAGGGATTTAGGAAAAGTTGGCTAGATTGCAGCGAAGAGATACTAAGATCATTAAACAGTGAAACCATAGCACCTAGGAGGGAAGTAGTAATTTGATCTCGTAAAAAGAAAGCTGAGAGGTGACTTGATAATTATCCTCAAGGATATAAAAGGTTACCTTTTAAAAAGTTATGACCACCTGCTTTTAATCACATTTGAGGAAAAATTAAGAAAAACTTAGTACAAACTGCTATGCAAGGAATGGAGTTTTCACAAAGGAACTCTAGAACATTGAAGGATAAATTACACATACCAAGTATTAGAAGTTAAGGATTAAAATTTCATTCTTAGGATTCATTTAAATTTGGGACTATTTGAATTATTTCTTGAAGGCAGGACAAAAGCCTGGTCCCAATTCCTACTATGTATGGACCTGTAATATCTCCATTTATAGCTACAAGTGTCATTGACCCCCTCTGAATAACCATTTTCTCTGGAAAACCAGCCTGTGAGTTGTGTAAGCATGAGTTTGAAAACTTTTTTATTACAACGTAATTATTCTCAGAGATAGAACATTAGAATTGAAATCTGGAAGATGAATCTTACAATTGTTAATTCAAACCATTAATCTCACTAGGCAACTTTGAAAGTCATCCCACTCAATAATACACAAAATTAATCTTATTGTTTTGTGTTTCTCTTACTTGTTTGCTTTTCTGATTCTAATAATGCTCATTTATATTGGTAAAGCATCTTTTTTGTTTCAACAATAATGTTGTTGAAGGGAAGATTTTGTTTTATATTAAAATAATAATGAAAAAGGCTTCAGATATATTAAATAGGAAATCAACAATGCAAATGAAAGGCGATGATAAAAAGTGAGGGGTTTGATGACTGCATTTCATATGTAATCTGTCCAATTCTTATAAACATTAGTATATAAAATGCATTTTCCCTTTGAAGATGCCCAATATTTTCCTACCTGGGTTCTCTAAGCCACCTAAGACATATTGAGTTAGTGAAGGAGGTAACGCAATGCTGGGTTCACAGATTTAACAAAGGAATCATTAAAATGTTACTAACAGGATGGTTAGAAGTACAGGAAGTTGGTTGGGGTTGACGTATTTCCTGATCATCAGAGTCATGGAGAAATAACTCTGATTTGCTCCAAGTTATGGACTAATGTATTTGCTTCTGAATCAGGTAAATTCTGGTTACATGAAGAATGCCAGTGGGAAGAACTCTGTCATTTTAAACTGCCATAGAGGCAGGGGGAAATTTATCTTAGAACCACCTTATATAAACCACTTTCCCTTAGATTTCTGAATTCAAAAATTTTGATCTTAAACTATGCATTCTAACTGTTTTTTTTGAGTCAGAGTCTCAAACTGTCCCCCTGGGTAGAGTGCGGTGGCATAACAGCTCACAGCACCCTCCAACTCTTGGGCTTAAGTGATTCTCTCTCTCTCTCTTTTTTTTTATTAAATCATAGTTGTGCACATTAATACTATCATGGGGTACAGTGCATTGTTTCCATATACAATTTGAAATATTCTCATCCAATTGGCCAACATAGCCTTCATGTCATTCTCATAGTTGTTGTGTTAAGACATTTATATTCCACATTTAGAAAGATTCACATGTACCCTTATAGGATAAATCATAGGCGTGATCCCAAAAATCCCCCTCCCTTCACCTGTCTTTCCTCCTCCCCTCC
>CAUYQS010070940.1:0-18294 GCA_963574585.1 Otolemur crassicaudatus | reverse complement strand
TGGCAAATATCTCCCTGGCAATAAAAGCCTCAAAGACAGACTCATCTCTCTAAGATGAGAGATGAGAATAATGTTGTGAGCTTCTGTTCCCCCCAGTTCTCCCTGCCTTCTCCCATTCCCCCCACCAGGGGCAAGCTCCTGGTCCCCCGCCCTCTCTTGTTCCCTCTCCCTAAGGGCAACCTCCTGCCCTCTCCCGTTCCCCTGCTGCTCTGCCCTACAGGCCTTCCTAGCCTGTTCCCATGTCCTCCAGAATTCAAAGAGGCACAGAAAGTCCCAAGTTTTACAAAACCCCCAAGTTCTCAATAGATGAACAATGGTGGAAAACTCACCGAGGCTTGATTAATTACTGTTGTATAACCATAACCATTGTGATTTAAGATGTATCCATTGATTAATTAGTGTTATATAATCATAAGCATTGTGATATGCGACGTAACCATTGACAACCAAGCTGTAACCCTGCCAATGGCAACGTTCCTTATCCCCTCCTGCTCGCTTAAACTACGCAGAGAAAAAAGATATAAAAGACAAAAAACCTGCCCTTTGGGGCTGCTTGTCTTAGAACAATGCCCCCCCCCCCCCACAGGTGTGAATAAATCACCAATTAATAGCATCTGAGTGGGTCCGAGTTTACTTTTTTGTAACCCCAAGGTTATTTTATCTGGAGACTCCCAGCGAGATCCTTGCCCTTGGACCCCCACCTGGACCCGCCACTGGCCGATAGCTCCAGGGGAAGGCCTCGGAGAAGAAGTCCTTCTGCCCCGGGGCTCTCAGCCATGTGAAAAAAACCAAAAAAAAAAAACAAAAAAAACACCTCAAAACTTGGGTCACAGGTTTCCAAATTTTCCATTTTGGTGATTTGATTGTGACAGGTTGAGTAAATCTGTCTGGATCTCTAGAGAATCTGGGGGAACAATAGACTAGGCTAGATGCAGCCTGAGATACCTGTTCCTAAGGCAGAGAAGAGACATCCCCCTGTCTCACTGGTATAGGTTTGGGTTGTTTGTTTTTGTGTTGTCATGATTGCAGCTCCTTATTAGACTGTTTAATATTAGCAGTCTTTTGGACAGTTTGGATTGGCAGGCTAGTCCTGTTCTGGTAATTGCAGTTTTTTATTGAGTTATCTTGGTTTTTGCAGTCAGCTGTGCTGGTTCTGGTTTGTGTGTCTTTTGTATGTTTTGAGTTTTGTATGAGTAAGTAAGTGAAAGAATTAAATGTGATTTCACAGCCCCTTGGCTAGGAAGGCATTTGAGTAGGGGGTCAACCATGGCTTCCCGTCTGACTAATTTCTGTCTGTTTAATTCCATTTGTGTTTTCTGTCCTGTCCACTTGTCATTTTGCTTTATTGGTCTATTTTTTTAATAATGTTTGTATCATAGTTTTTTTTGTCCGTCTGTTAGTGTCCGCCTAATAATTTGTTCAAAATAAGACAGGGTAATTTTTGAAAATGCTTTTTCAGTAACTTTTTAATTTTAGCCAAATTCACCAAGAGCAACAGTGAGAAAGTGCTCATTTTCTGTAAGTGAAACTAACCAACTTAACAAAAAGAAACTAGAAATTCCAGATTTTCAACTTTGAGAGCAGACATCTAAATCATAGAGAGCAAAGCTGCAGCCAAATTAACCCTTGCTGCAGTCTCTGTCTAAAAAAGCAAAAGGAAACCTTGGTAGGTTTTAGTTCCCCATGTTCATCCCTTATAATACCTGTTAGTCAAGATTGTATTTAATTTATGAATTTCAGTGCCTTATTCAGTGTCCCTTCAAGGTTCCTTTAGGAAACTCACTTAGATTTCATTCCAGGAGAGGTCTCTGTGTTTTCCTTCCTCTTCTTTTTCCTGGTGAACTGTTCACTATCCTTAAGACTGGGCATCACTTTTGTTTCTACATATTGTTTACTTCCGGGTACACCTTCAATTTATGAGTTTACAAATAACTCACTTGCGTTAAAGATTCTCTCTTTCCGGCAATTAGAGTTAATACAAAGTTTGTTAAAACTGTTTTTCTAACTGTGGTTGCTGTGTTACAAATAGCCTTGAGACAAAGTGCCAGCTCTTGGCAGGAGACCCAAGGTCAATTATTCATTTAGAACTAAAAAAAGAGAGTCCTCCTGATTTCTTAAAACAACAGCCATTTTCCTTCTGAATTAGCATTATTCTGTTTGGCTCTTAAATTCACCTGTAAACCCACCTCTGGAGGTAAGCCACTTTAATATCTATTTTTAGCTGGTGTCTGCAAACATTAATTAACTATTAATGGTGTTTTTGTTATGCTTATTTGTTATAAATTGTTGTGAAAATATGTAACTGTTTGTTAAATTCATTTATTATAATTTATGTAAAACTTTTAAAAACTTCCAAGGAAAAGCCAAAGAGACAGAAACTTTAGACAGGAACCCTGGTTTGCTGAGCCATCATTAGCTTGTCAGAAACTCTCAGAGACATGTGTCAGTAGAACAACCCAACCAATGAGAAACCTCAGCCCTACTGACATGTCAGGGACTCCCAGAAATGTGTGTTAACTCTCGTCACCAGAAACACCATTAAAATGAAAATGGGGGTCCAATCAACCCCCGGAGTGTTAGATCACCCACAGGCCTGTTAAAACGATATATAAGAGTGTGTTCTAGTTCTAATTCTAGGAGTACAAAAGTGTGAGAGTAAATGTAGACTATTAGACAGTGTTCATGTTAGGCCTATGTCTGCCTTGTCGGTTTTGTGTCATTTGTTCAGTGTTTATTGAAAGATTGGTCTCAGCCCGAAACAGTCTTGAAAACATTTGTGAGGGAATTGCAGATCTTTTCTTTCAAGGGACCTACTTACTCTTATGTATCCTACACCCCTCACCGTCTGGTGCATCTTTGCTCTGGCAGTCATTGGTCTCTTCATCCTTATTATTGGTATTAGGCTTGGTGACACTATCCCCCACCTCCAGACTAGTTCACCAGGGAGCACGTGACCTTATTCATACTTCTGTCCCCACCTAGTTCTAATCAAAACCCTGGCAACTTGTCCCTTCCGTTCTCCCACTATCAAGTGTTGTTACTCAGACTGTTTTTCCTTGCAGAATTCTCATGATTAACATTTGTCTGATTGTACTCTTAGTTGTCATCAGTCAAAAAAAAAGGTAATTAGATATATTTGTATAACAATATTATTCCCTGGTGAGTCCAAAATTCCCTCCCTATTAACTTATTAGTACATTTATTTTATCATCAAATCACATTTCATGTTAAGCCTTCATTCTCACTTATGTAGGCAACAGGGTTGCCACTGGCAACAGCAATGATGAGTGGCTAAAAATTCAGACATAGTAAGGAGAGTTTTGACTCAAAAGGTATGACCTGCAATGTGTTTATGCCTAGGAATAAAAATGTGATTTCTGAGCTTACCTGAGCCTGAAAAATAAAGATTTCCTATTTAGCTATCTAAAAAATTAGGGTGTGTACTCCCTAATCAGAGTGAAGCCTTCAAAAATGTTTGAAACTACTTTATTCATAACCTTACTAAACTAATTTAAAAAATCCTGTTAAAAAATCCTGTATCGGCTCAGTGCCTGTGGCTCAACTGGCTAAGGTGCCAGCCACATACACCTAAGGTGGCAGGTTAGAATCCAGCCCGGGCCCACCAAAACAACAATGACAGCTGCAACCAAAAAATAGCCAGGCATTGTGGTGGGCGCCTGTAGTCCCAGCTACTTGAGAGACTGAGGCAGGAGACTCGCTTGAGTCCAGGAGTTGGAGGTTGCTGTGAGCTGTGATGCCACAGCACTCTACCCAGGGGGACTCTGCCTCAAAAAAATAAATAAATAAAAGCTCAATCAGGTCCATTAAAAACTGCCATCTCATTTCTGATTTTTATCACCTATGTCCCCTCCCTATGATCTGCCTCTAGGTCTGAGGATGAGTTTCTGCCCCAGGTACATTGCAATGGGGAAGGGCTTTGGTCAGTTTTTTGTTTCTCTAATTGTTGCAGTTGGCTGGAGGGGGAGAGTGTATGTGTGGGGGAGAGGGTATTGAGCAGAGTAGGTCATGGGTTGGTTCTCCATACTTCCCCCTTCCTTTGCAGACTCTAACTTCTCCAGTATTGGGGTCTGGTAGGAGCAAGAAGGGAAGAAGGGTCAATTTTCTTTCTTCAGTTTCCCACAGTTTAACTCCTCCTCCCGCTTTGTGGTTCTGCTGCTCGATTGGACATGATTTGTGTACAGATATTGTTCTCTTGTAGTGGAAGGTTCAGCTCAGCCCCTGTCAGTACTCCATGCCCTAGCTTCTTGCTGTTGGGGTTCCCTTTGCCTGACAGACAGCACCTTTTGGGTGAGTCCAGCCAAGGGTTGTAGTATAGATCATTCCAGTGCCAACTACTCACTAGGAGTCATGGAAGAAGAGCAGCAAATCCACTGCTTGAGGACAGGTCTAATCATGCTATGAGGTGCCAACTCCTGGGCTCAAGCGAGTCTCCTGCCTCCACCTCCCAAGTAGCTGGGACTACAGGCGCCCGCCACTACGCCCGGCTAATTTTTGGTTGCAGCCGTCATTGTTATTTGGCGGGCCCCAGGCTGTATTCGAACCCGCCAGCTCAGATGTATGTGGCTGGCTCCTTTGCCGCTTGAGCCACAGGGGCCAACCCCAATCTCCCTTCTTGTAGGAGCCCCCACATTTTCTCATAGTACTCGCTTCACTTGACTTTGAGAGGTATGTTAGTAGCTATTGCTGCATTAAAAGTTACCCCAAAACTAAAAAAAAAAAGTTACCCCAAAACTCAGTGACCTAAATATATATTATGTCATAATTTCTATGGGTCAGGAATTAGGAAGCAATTTAGCTGGGTGGTTCTAGCTCAGAGTCTGTCATGCATTGCAGTCAATGTTGGCTGAGGCTGCAATCATCTGAAGGTTTAATTGGGGCTGGAAGATCCACTTCCAAGTTCATGCAAGAGGCCTCAGTTTTTCACCATAAGGACCCAGGGCATACAGCTGCTTACAACATGGTAGCTGGCTGGCTATTCCTATAGTAAGTGATCCAGGAGAGAGGGAGACCAAGACAGAAGTCGAAATGTCTTTTTTTGCAGTTTTTGGCCAGGGCTGGGTTTGAACCTGCCACCTCCGGCACACGGAGCCATCACCCTACTCCTTTGAGCCATAAGCGCCACCCTTGAAATATCTTTTATGACCTATTCTTTTTTTTAAAGACAGACTCTTACTTTGTCACTCTCGGTAGAAGTGTCGTGGTGTCACAGATCACAGCAACCTCTAATTTACGGGCTTAAGCGATTCTTTTGCCTCATCCTCTGAAGTGGTTGGGTTACAGATGCCTATCACAATGCCCAGCTATTTTTTTTAGAGACAGGGTCTGGCTCTGGGTCAGGCTGGTCTCAAACTTGTGAGCTCAGGCAATCTATCCATCTTGGCCTACCAAGTGCAGGGATTACAGGTGTGAGCTACTGAGCCTGGCCCTTTCCTTCCTTTTTCTTTTCTTTCTTTTTTTGAGACAGAGCCTCAAGCTATCCCCCTGGGTAGAGTGCCATGGCATCACAGCTCACAGGAACCTCCAACTCCTGGGCTCAAGCGAATCTCTTGCCTCTGCCTCTGCCTCCCAAGCAGCTGGGACCACAGGCGCCCGCCACAACGCCTGGCCATTTTCTGGTTGCAGCCATCATTGTTGTTTGGCGAGCCGGGGCCGGATTCGAACCCGCCACCCTAGGTGTATGTGGCTGGCGCCCTAGCCAGTTGAGCCACAGGCGCCAAGCCCAAATGAGCTTTTCTTTAATAAATTGTTGCACCTGTGATAACCAACATATGGAACCATGAATTCATCAGAGTTGAATTGCTTCATTTAGAACAAATTTCATCTCTCTCTCATTGAGTCTGCTTCTAAGATGTGGTTTTCAACCTTCCTAATGCTGCAGCCCTTGAATACGTTCCCCTGGGTCATGACCCACAGGTTGAGAATAGCTGTTTTAAGAGGTCACAACTTGGAAATGCAAGAGTTTGCTCTTAATTCAATTAGGGAGGGTCCCTACTCACTGAGCCACAGGTGCTGCCCAGTTTCAACATTTCTTTTTTTCTTCTCTCTTTCTTTTTTTTTTTTTTTGAGACTGGAGCCTCAAGCTGTCCCTCTGAGTAGAGTGCCATGGCATCACAGCTCACAGCAACCTCCAACTCCTGGGCTCAAGTGAGTCTCCTGCCTCAGCTTCCCAAGTAGCTGGGACCACAGGCGCCCGCCACAACGCCTGGCCATTTTTTGGTTGCAGCCATCATTGTTGTTTGGCGGGCCCGGGCTGGGGATTCGAACCTGCCACCTTAGGTGTATGTGGCTGGCGCCTTAGCCACTTGAGCCACAGGCGCCAAGCCGATTGGAGGATTCTTGTTTGTTCCCTCTAGCCATCCCCTCTTTCCCACTACTTTCTCAAATCAGGACAGTCTACCTGTACAACATGGTAGCCACTATACTAGTCTGATGCTACGAAGAATGTAAAATATTTTATTAATGATTTTATATTAATTCTATATTAAAAATATTTGAATATGTAGGAGGGTAAGTGGATTTTTTTTTTTTTTTTTGTGAGACAGAATCTCTCTGTCAGCCTTGGTAGAGTGCCATGGCATCATATACCTCACAACAACTTTAAACTCTGGGCTCAAGTGATTCTCTTCCCTCCTCCCAAATAGCTAGGACTATAGCCATGTACCACCACACCTGGCTAAATTGTTAATAATGTGGTTTGCATTTTACTTCTATGGAGATTGCTGATTTAAAACGGAATCACTGTCTCATCTCCATTTACTTTTTTTTTTTTTTTTTTTGAGACAGAGCCTCAAGCTGTCACCCTAGGTAGAGTGCTGTGGCATCACAGCTCACAGCAACCTCCAACTCCTGGGCTCAAGCGAGTCTCCTGCCTCAGCCTCCCAAGTACCTGGGACCACAGGTCCCCGCCACAACACCTGGCTATTTTTTGGTTGCAGCTATTTTTTGGTCATTGTTGTTTGGCAGGCCCAGGTTGGATTCAAACCCGCCACCTTAGGTATATGTGGCTGGCGCCTTAGCCACTTGAGCCACAGGCGTCGAGCCTCATTTCCATTTACTTAATACAACATCCCATAATCTGGCTTCTTTATTTTCAGCCCTACTCTATTCAAACTTCCCAGTGAGTGCCAATGGACATATCTTAATCTCTGGCAGGTGACATTATTGCCACTGCTCTTTTTAAGCAACTCAAAACACTATCATATGTGATGATTCAGTTTTGTAGCAGTAAATGTCTAGAAGGTATACTGATTTAATCTTCCAGCAACTATACATCATATTTATGTACTACCTTATAGCCTACATTAATACTGTACTATGACTATTACTGCACATTTTTTTTTTTTTTTGAGACAGAGCCTCAAGCTATCCCCCGGGTAGAGTGCCATGGCATCACAGCTCATAGCAACCTCCAACTCCTGGGCTCAAGCGAGTCTCCTGCCTCAGTCTTCCAAGTAGCTGGACCACAGGCGCCCACCACAATACTCGGCTATTTTTGGTTGCAGCCGTCATTGTTGTTTTGGTGGGCCCAGGCTGGATTCGAACCTGCCACCTTAGGTGTATGTGGCTGGCGCCTTAAGCCACTTGAGCCATAGGCGCAGAGCCACCGCACGTTTTTGCTATCTTTTTAATGTGCCATACTTGATTAAACCAATTTTGTACTCATCATTTCAGCTACTTCTAATGTTACACACTATGATAAATTACATTACAATAGAACCACAGATACATTTTTTTTTTTTTTGAGACAGAGTCTCACTTTGTCACCCTTGGTAGACTGCCATGGTGCCACAGCTCACAGCAACCTCAAACTCTTGGGCTCAAGCAATTCTCTTGCTTCAGCCTCCCAATTAGCTGGGACTACAAGTTGCCACAACACTCAGCTATTTTTAGAGACAGGGTCTTGCTCTGGCCCCGGCTGATCTCCAACCTGTGAGCTCAGGCAATCCACTCGGAATGTCCCGGGCTGGATTCGAACCTGCCAGCTCAGGTATATGTGGCTGGCACCTTAGCTGCTTGAGCCAGGGGCACCAAGCTCTGGCTATTATTCTTTTGTTGGAGTTGTCATCACTGTTTAGCAGGCCAGAGCCAGGCTCGAACCCACTAGCCTTGGTGTATGTGGCTGGCACCCTGCTCACTGAGCTGTGGGCGCCAAGCCTCTTCTCATCTAATTTTAATCACTTTGGTTTCTCATTTGTGAAAGGAAGTCATACAGTAAAAAACTCAACATGTGGATTCCTCTATTAAACTTGGAAATTCTAGTTGGAACAACTCCCTTAGAATCTTTAACTGTTGAATTCTGCCAACACTCATATCTTCCTTTGCCTCTGAAACTCTATTATAGAAGTTATTATTTATCCCAGGTTAGAAATCATTAATGAGATGTGGATGTTGGAAATAAGACTGGACTTAAACACTAATGACTTGTTCCTGTAAAAACTGTAAATTATCACATGTGGTATAGTCTTTTGAGTTGCATGAAAATAATTAAAATTGAGGCTTGGTCCCTGTATGTCAGCGGCTGGGGCGCCAGTCCCGTAACACTGGGGCTGGTGGGTTCAAACCTGGCCCAGGCCAGCTAAACAACAACAACAACAACAACAACAAAAAATAGCTGGGCATTGTGGCAGTCACCTATAGTCCTAGCTACTTGGGAGGCTGAGGCAAGAGAATCGCTTGAGCCTAAGAGTTTGAGGTTGCTGTGAGCTGTGTCGCCATGGCACTCTACTGAGGGCAACATAGTGAGACTATGCTTCAAAAAAAAAAAAAAAAAAGTAAGAAAGAAACTCTACCTTTGATGATAGTACAACAAAGTGAGACTCTGTCTCAAAAAAAAAAAAAACAAAAAACAACAAAACTGTTTTGGACTTGCAGATTCCAAGTCCTGGGTATTCCCTGGACAACATTTTGAGAACCACTCAAATATTTGCTTCTACAGATATTTAGTGAATGCCTAAATTATATTTCAGTGAATATTCACTTATTTGTTCAGCCATCAAAACTCATATTGAGTATCTGCTAAAGGTTCTCTGTCCTACTTATTCTCTTACCTCAAGCTAACATCCTCATTGACATTACAATATGGAAATGTGAACTTTTCCTAGCCAATCAGAGTTTAAGACAATTCCCTATCTCTGCACATTCAGTAATAGCAGCAGCTGTTCTATTTTCACCCCTGTCACATGTAAGCAATGAATGTACAAGTGCAAGTGCAATCTCATGAGATTCTAAGCTGCCCCTAGATATCATTTATCTCAAGGTTCAAATCATAACCTGCATAAAAAGGAAAGATTTTCTGACCCTTCATGGGCTAGAACATATGTTACCCTATTAAATTACCTGACATTCTTCGCACAAAATTTAGTATCCCTGTCTAAAGTTCTGTAATACTACCTAAATTTCTTTTATGGCATCCTTACACTTTACCTTTTCTACCTTATCTCTACTAGAAATTAATTCCTTGAAGTAAAAGACTGCATCTTTATATAGCCCTAGAACCTAGTTAGTTCTTATCAGCATTTATCAGTTATTTAACATATTAATGAATATATTTCTGGCTCCTGCAAGCTCTGAACAGTTACTTTAAAATAAATCTATAGATATGGTATATTGAATTATATTTATCAGACATCTTTAAATATAAATCACTGCAATTAAATGCTCATTTGCTACAGCTAAATACCTGACACAAAATTTACTCTTTTTATTTAAGAAATTATTAGGGAGGAGGAATATTTTTATAGCCCAATCTCAGTTATACATATTTTAAGGACATGTAGGCATATTAAACATAGAACTAATTATGCTCAACTCACTAGAGATTATTTTTTATGTTTTTCAACACATAGAGAAAAATCAATTTAGAAGCTAGTTTGTCAGCATCACAAGAATCCTATGTACTCAATCCTGATATGAGGACAATTAATGACCTACTACATGGTGAGGGGTGGTAATGGGAGAAGGGGAAAGCAGGGAGAGGGATGGAGCAAAGGGGGTGGGGACACACCTTTTGGGGGGTGGGACACAATTATGAGAGGGACTTTACCTAACAAATGCAATCAATGTAACCTGGTTTTTGTACCCTCAATGAATCTCCAACAATAAAAATAAAAATAAAAGGGTGGCACCTATGGCGCAGTGGGTAGAGCGCCAGCCCCATATACTAAGGGTGGTGAGTTCAAGCCCAGCCCTGGACAAACTGCAACAAAAAAAATAGCTGGGCATTGTGGCTGGCGCCTGCAGTCCCAGCTACTTGGGAAGCTGAGGCAAAAGAATTGCCTAAGCCCAGGAGATGGAGGTTGCTGTGAGCTGTGTGATGCCACGGCACTCTACCGAGGGTGATAAAGTGAGACTCTGTCTCTTAAAAAAAAAATAAACAAATAAAAAATAAAATAAAATAAAACCTGAATAAACTGAAAAAAAATTTTTAAAACTAGTTTGTCAAATTTTTTTATATATGTGAAAAAGATTTAGAGTGCTTTAATTTGAATTAATTTTTTTTAAACAATGATACTGCTGCTAAAAAAGGTTAAGAGGCTATATCATAATTAAGAGTGTTCAGTTACTGTCTTCAATCCATTTTTGAACAAGATTATTATGAACAAGTAAATTTCAGATTATCAAAAATAACTATGTATGTGGAGTTTCAGATTATATCTAAAGAATTCCATTCTGAATGTCACCTTTGGAGGATTTAACAAATCCTAAAGGTCTCAGATGATAAGATAAAGAGTCTGGGGGTTATTTTCTATGCAGAATATAATAGTTATCTCCACATACTTAAACCATTCTCATATAAAAAAGGGAGTCTGTTTCCTATAACTTTGCAGAAATACATACATTTAACCTAGAGTTAGTTATCTATCAGACAGACAATTAAAGGAACATTCACTGAGATGGAGATAGGAGCTTATGAAAGATCCTTTGCAAATCTACACCAGAAATGTAATTCAGACGACTCATAAACTGAAGTTACTTCAAAATAAATGTTTTTAAGAAACACCATTATCTACCATTTAAGGCAACTTAAATTTTACCAGGTCTTAAGATCTAACCAAAAACCTGAGAGTAGAGGAAATATAAATAACAAAGGATAATGATATATATTTCCTCCATGTGTTAAGTATATGCTGAAAACAGTATACGATGAACCCAGAAATAACAGCTTTTTATTAAAACTTACCAGAATTCTGTTGGATACCCCATCGTACTCTCATCCTGAATTGCCGGGTACCGCTTTGCTGGAGTCTTCTATTTAGTCTTGGAAAATTCTGCTTCTTTCCTTCCTTTCGATTTAATTTGATGATATCATCTATGATAGAGGAAATGCCATAATTACTTTCATTTTAACTTAATGTCAGTCTCATTTTCTAACTGACAAACTTCCTATGTTCCTAATTTCTTTTCTACTCTGAAAGCACTTGTAAGAGGATAATAAAAAGATAAACCTTCAATCAGCTGCTTTACAATAGCCCAAGGCACAGCCAGGCCTGGTGGCTCATGCCTGTTAATTCCAGCGCTTTGGGAGGCCAAGGCAGAAGAACTGTTTAAGGCCAGGAATTCAAGGCCAGCTTGCACAACATAGTGAGACTCCCATCTCTACAAAAGGTTAAAAAAAAATTAGGTAGGCATGGTGGCATGTGCCTGTAGTCCTCACTACTCCTGACCCCAGAAGTTTGGGGTTATAGTGAGCTATGATTGTGACACTGTATTTTAGCCTGGGAGACACAACCTAGACCCCCATCTCTGAAAACAAAACAAAGAAAAATAACCCAAAGCAGATCTACCAATCAATGAAGAGTTCTATTATCCTTAGTATTTTTTTCTTTTCTTTTTTTTTTTTTTTTGAGACAGTCTCACTTTTTGTCACCCTCTGAAGAGTGTTGTGGCATCACAGCTCACTGCAACCTCAAGACTGGTGGGTTCAAGTGATTCTCGTGCTTTAGCCTCCCAAACAGCTGGACTGCAGGCACCCACAATGCCCAGCCATTTTTTTTCCTAGAGACAGGGTCTTGCTCAGACTAGTCTCCAACTCCTGAGCTCAAGCAATCCACCTACTTAAGCCTCCCAGATTGTGCCACCTCACAGAGCCTCCTTAATATTTTCTTCCCTGATGACTACCTTTCAACATAGCTAGGTAGTCAAAAAATAATTATTCGGTCAAAATGCTAAATTTCTAAATTCACCTCAATTCTGCAAATATTTATTGAGCATATACTATTTACAATGAATATATATGTCAGACCATGCCATAACTAAAACAAAGTAAAATAAGGTCCCTTTTCTCAATAAGTTTAAAATTATTCATAGAAATAGCAAATACAAAATTACACAGACACCATAATAAAGATATAGTGTAAAAGAAAATATTAGTTTTCCTCTTCTAGCAAAGTAATTTAGAGTTGTGTTATTTTTCTTTTTATATTGATCTCTCTAAAGCTTCTATATACTCAAAAATACTTTCAAACTATTCCAAGGTAATTCACAAACATCATATTGTTTATTATAACACAACAGAACTATGCGAAAAACCAGAAAACTAAATGTACTACAGATTCCTATTTATATCTGTTAAAGGAGGTTACCAGATGCCAAAAATACTCATTTAAGAGATATCCACTTTCTCGGCCCGGCATAGTGGCTCACACCTGTAATTCTAACACCCTGGGAGGCTAAGGCAGGTGGATGCCTGAGCTCACAAGTTCAAGACCAGCCTGAGAAAGAACAAGATCCCATCTCTACTAAAAACAGAAAAACTAGCCAGGAATTCTGGCGGAATGCCTATAGTTCCAACTACTTGGGAGGTTGAGGCAGGAAGATCACTTGAGGCCAAAAGTTTGAGGTTGTTGTGAGCTACAAGATATTAGTATTAATTTTGATAATTAATAAAACTAACAAACCAAAGAAATTGTACATAGTCAAAAACTTTTCTGAGACATAGTCTCACTTTGTCACCCTTGGTAGAGTGCTGTGGCCTCACAGCTCACAGCAATCTCAAACTCTTGGGCTCAAGGGATTCTCTTGTCTTAGCCTCTGGAGTAGCTGGGATTACAGGCACTTGCTGCAACACTCGGCTATTTTTAGAAACAGAGTGTTAGGTAGAGTCCCTCTTGTGGTTATGTCCCACACTCAAAGGATGTGCCAAACATCCCCATACTGTGCCCATTCAGTGGGAGCACCCCACCACATGTTAAATGCTTAATGAACAGAAATAGAATAGTTAGGAAGAACCAGTTATAAAATACTACTTTCCTTTAACAGAGTGCTATTTACTCTTCATCAGAAGTCTAAAATCTCAGTGCCACAAAACAACAAATTTGGTCTGGGACCATTAAAAACAAAAAAGGCATTATATGGGTGGCATTTGTTGCTCAGTGGGTAGGGCGCTGGCCCCATATACTGAGGGTGGCTGGTTTGAATCTGGCACCGGTCAAACTGCAACAACAACAAAAAATAGCCAGGCGTTGTAGCGGGTGCCTATAGTCCAGCTACTTGGGAGGCTGAGGCAAGAGAAACACCTAAGCCCAGGAGTTGGAGGTTGCTGTGAGCTGTGAGGCAATGGCACTCTACCGAGGGTGAAAAGTAAGACTGTCTCTAAAAAAATTAAAAAATTAAAAAAAGGCAGAATACAAACAAGGTTAGTTCTGAAATAAAGCATTCCGAGTCTAAATATAACTAAAAATTAAAAGTAGCAAGGCATACAAACTTTATAAAATGTATATATAAAATGTACATATAAAATGTAAGTATGTACATATGTACATATACATACTTACATATAAAATTACATTTCACATTTAAACATTTTATAATCTAAATCCTCAAATGAGTTAAATGAGTACTATGGCAAAGTACTAAAAGAAGAAAATGGCTTCGTTCTACCTCATGAGTAGACAGGTAAGCATCAGAAGAAAACACAAATCCCTTACAATGAGCTACTTACAGTTTCTTTCATAGCACTAGATATATATATTATACATGGTAATAATAATAGTCACAGTAACTGAGTACTAATACATGTTGTTCTGACATGTATCCACTATCCTATTTAGCATTCATTAATACCCATTTTTAAAATAAATTGAGCCATGAGGTCAGCTAGAAAAACCTTGTAGATATTCTATATGAAATTCATGAACCAACTACAGCCATGATTTAAAACAAAAAAGAAATCAGATTCTACAAGCTCTGAAGACCTGCAAATGAAATATTCACAAAGCATAATAATCATCCAAAATAGATAGTAATGTCTTCACCCCATTTCTGTAAAATTCTCACTAGAAGAGTGCTGTGCGTTCTCAGAGGAGAGAATAGAGACTAAGTTCTATTTCAGCTCTCTGAAGCACATCATTTCTCCCTCAAAGAGGATTACCCCTTGATTTTCTTCACTTAAACATCCTACTCACCAAATAGAATGCAAGCAAAAAAGCAAGCAAAAAGACTTAGAAACTTAAGAAACCTATTGGTGTGAAAATATGTTTGACATTTCCTTATGACATCTATAACTGGGGGTTCCAGAGCGAGAATGAAACCCTGGCTTGACCACTTACTCCCTATCTGACTTTGAGCAAGTTACTTAATTTCTCTATGCCTCAGGTTCCCATAAAACAGGAATAACAGTCTGGGCAACACAGGGAGACCCTGTCTCTATAAAAAATGAAAAAAAAAAAAATTAGACAGACTGGTGGCACATGCCTGTAGTCACAACTACTAGGTAAGCTGAGGGCAGAGGATTGCCTGAATCCAGGAGCTCCAGAAGGCAGTGAGTAGAGCACAGTGCTGCACTCCAGCCCAGCTGCGACCTCAGCCTCCCTAGTAGCTGGGATTACAGGCATGTGCCACCAATCCATTTAATTTTTCGGTAGAGAAGGATCTCCTTGTATTGCCCAGGATGGACTCAAATTGATGCCCTGAAGTAATCCTCTTCCCTAGGCCTCCCAAAGAGCTGAGATTATAGGCATGAGACACTGCTCTGGCTAGGACTAAGCATTTTACATATGGTAACTTGGCTTATCCTCATAAAGATCCTATGAGGTGTTGCCCAGACTGGAGTCAAACTCCTGGCCTCAAGCAATCTTCTCTAAGCTTCCCAAAGAGCTGAGATTACACGTGTGACGCCATGCTGCCTAGGACTAAGCATTTTAGATATGGTAACTCAGTTTATCCTCAAAATAACCCTATGAGGTTTCTACTTAAAGTGATAAGAGTATGGAATCCAGAACCGTGACACTGTCTCAGTCAGATCCCGCCTCTGCCACTTACTAGCCATAGTGACTTGGAGGCAGAAAGTGTTAATAATAGTGTTTGTCTCGGCTCCGCACCCACAGTATAGTGATTATGGTGCCAGCCACATACACCGATAGTGGTGAGTTTGAACCTAAACAATGACAACACCCTGCAACAAAAAACAGCCTGGTGTCGTGGCGGGCACCTGTAGTCCCAGCTTACTTGGGAAGCTGAGGCAAGAAAATGGCTTGAGCCCAAGACTTTGAGGTTGCTGTGAGCTGTGGCACCATGGCACTCTACCAAGGGTGACAAAAAAATAGTATTTGTCTCATAGGGTTACTATAAGTATTAAATGAATCAATGGACATTTGTAAACTGTTTGGCACAGTACCTGGTACTAGACAGGCACTATATTTTATCTTTATACACAGACACTTTATTTTTATTTTTTGTAGAGACAGAGTCTCACTTTATCTCCCTGGGTAGAGGGCCATAGCATCACAGCTCACAGCAACCTCTAACTCCTGGGCTTAGGCGATTCTCTTGCCTCAGCCTCCTGAGTAGCTGGGACTACAGGTACCCACCACAACGCCCAGCTATTTTTTTGTTATAGTTTGGCCGGGGCTGGGTTTGAACCCACCACCCTCGATGGGGCTGGCACCCCACCCACTGAGCCACTGGCACCACCTCACAGACACTTTAAGCCATTGTTGTTATTCTTGTTTTATGGAAACCTGAGGCATAGAAAAATTAAGTAACTTGCTCAAAGTCATACAGGGAGTAAGTCGTGGACCCCATCTCTTAAGAAAATAAAACAAGGGCTAGGTGAGGTGGCTCGCACCTGTAATCCTAGTACTTTGGGAGGCTGAGATAGGCAGATTGCTTGAGCTCAGGAGTTCAAGACCCCATCTCTAAAAATACCCGAGCCACAGGCCAGTGCCTGCAGTCCCAGCTACTTGGGAGGCTGAGATCAGAGAATCACTTGCGCCCAGGAGTTTGAGGTTGCTGTGAGCTATGATGCAATAGCACTCTATTGAGGGTGACAAGGTGAGACTGTCTCAAAAAAAAAAAAAAAAAAGAAAACAAAATGCTTAGTCCAGGACCTGGCAGGTAGTAAGCACTCAATGAACACTTGTTGTTATACTTTTCCTTGGCCTTAGTTCATATGATTTCTCATTTCTTCCAGGCTCCCTTCTGAGGTGTAGTAAGTGGAGACTTGCAGCCAATCTGTTATTCTGATAATTTACTTAATTCACACATTGGGTTCTGACCTGTGGCAATCCTAGAAACCAAGAGTTTTTGGCTTTTGATCAAAATTTTTCCAAACCACAAGAGAAACCAAACAAATGGAAAGAAATGACAACCAAAAGAATGTTTGCATGATGGATATCATCCTGAACACCGTCCTCAGAGAAATTACACCTCTGAAGCCACCAGTCAGGTACTGGAAAACTACAGGTCACATCAAGAGTTGGCAGGGCTGGCTACACCCAAGGCCATCACTTGAATCCTGACAAAAATGAATTACTTTACGTAGCCCAGGGTTAGGTCTGAATTTCTTTCTTTCTTTTTTTTTTTTTTGATACACAGCCTTAAGCTGTTGTCCTGGGTAGAGTGCTGTTGCATCACAGGTCACAGCAACCTCCAACTCCTGGGCTCAAGCGAGTCTCCTGCCTCTGCCTCCCAAGTAGCTGGGACTACAGGCGCCCGCCACAACAACCAGCTGATTTTACTTGCAGCCATCATTATTGTTTGGCGGCCCGAGCTGGATTCAAACCCACCAGCTCAGGTGTATGTGACTGGCGCCTTAGCCGCCTGAGCCAAAGGCGCCGAGCCAGGTCTTAATTTTCTTTTTTTTTTTTTTTGAGACAGAGCCTCAAGCTGTCCCCCTGGGTAGCTATCCCCCTAATCCTAACTCTCCAACTCGTGGGCTCAAGCAAGTCTCTTGCCTCCGCCTCCCAAGTAGCTGGGACCACAGGCGCCCGCCACAACGCCCGGCTATTTTTTGGTTGCAGCCGTCATTGTTGTTTGGCGGACCCGGGCTGGATTCGAACCTTAGGTGTATGTGGCCTTAGCCGCTTGAGCCACAGGCGCCGAGCCCAGATCTGAATTTTTAATCGAGTCACCAATCTCCTTCTTTTTATGTAATTGGGTCCAAATCATGCCACCCTTCCCAGATGTGGCTTCAGCTAGCTCCTCAGCGATGCACACACATCTGTTCTTCGTTTATGCTTGATTTTTTTTCTAATTAGCTGACTTTGAGGCCTGGCTAGGGAGAACGTGCTTTATTAGGCTCTGCTCAATAAAACAGCCCACAGAACTGCTTCAAGGTACCTTCCGCCGGCCGCCGCCGGGCCGGCCCGTACGTCAGTCCTGTGCCGTGCCGGCGAGCCCTTCTCTGGACCCACCGGCTTTAACTGATCGCCGGCCCAGCCGCGTTGTCAGACACCTTTCTTCAGAAATAAGGGCTTCGTCGGGCCGTCCCCTCGCTCCCGAAAACGCCCACAGCCAACACGGTCGAGGGAAACCCGCCGAGTTTTCCTCACAAAGAGCCGGGGTAGCCGGCAAGCGGCGGCGGCGCCCCTCGGGGAGGAAGGGTTCGCACCCCCGACCCTCCGAACTCCGGGCCCGCAGCGCCCCCGCGCCCCCGGCCCCTCCTCAGACCCGGCCTCCCGGCCTCAGGGGCGCCCGGCGACGGCCGCGTTCCCGGCCCGCCTCAGGCCCCGGGTCCCTCAGGCTCCGCCGCGGCGCCCGGCGACGGCCGCGTTCCTGGCCCGCCTCAAACCCCCGCTTGGTCCCGCCCACCCGCAGGAAAACTCGATCGGCAACTGCGGTCAACCGCCCCTGCCCCCACAGACCGCGCCACTTGGTTCCACCCACACCTCCCCCCACGCCAACTCGGTCCCTCACCCAGAGACATATCAATTTTATCGAGGTTTTCATTGCTGCGGATTTTCGTCGGTGGCGACGGAGTCGCCGTGGCTGCCACCAACCGGGTACCGAACCGGTTCATGGCTGGAGACGTCGCGCTAGAACAGGGAGTCGCGAAGG
>CAUYQS010070938.1:0-18738 GCA_963574585.1 Otolemur crassicaudatus | reverse complement strand
GCTGGGACCACAGGCGCCCGCCACAACGCCCGGCTATTTTTTGGTTGCAGCCGTCATTGTTGTTTGGCGGGTCCGGGCTGGGGATTCGAACCTACCACCTTAGGTGTACGTGGCTGGCGCCTTAGCCGGTTGAGCCACAGGCGCCGAGCCTCCCCAACAATTTTCAATAGGAAGTGTGTGTAGGGTATCAGGAAATCACGCTATGAAAGGCACTGTGATAGAAAAACACCAACAACTGCCTCGGCGCCCGTAGCACAGTGGTTACAGCGCCAGCCACATACACCGAGGGTACGGGTTCAAACCCAGCCAGGGCCAGCTAAAAGAACAATGACAACTCCCAACAAAAAACAACCACGTGTTGTGGAGGGTGCCTACAGTCCCAGCCGCTTGGGAGGCTGAGGCAGGAGAATCCCTTGAGCCTGGGAGTTTGAGGTTGCTGTGAGTTGTGACGCCACAGCACTCTACGGAGGGCGACATAGTGAGATTCTGTCTCAAAAAGAAAAAAAGATAAACACCAAAAACCTTTCCGGAAAAGCCCCAAGGCCCCGCCAAGCCCCCGGGCCGCACCTGCGCAGTGGAAACCGGCTGCGCGGGGAGGAAGTCAGAAGGCAGGAAGCCCCGCCCCCTTCCCGGCTTCCTGGTCTCCTCGGTTTTTCCCCTTTCGCTCTCTCTGAGCCAGCGGCTGCAGCCGGGCTCTGGTCTCCAGTTTTTGGTACGTTCCGCTGCGTTTACCGCTGCACCTGCACGGCCCCACCCCTTCCCCGTGCGGGCTCGCGCTCCTGTACCCTCCTGGTCTCCGACCCGCAGCATCCAGTCCTCTTCCCGGTCCGGCCCGCAAGCCGCGGTGCCAGCACCATGGTGGGTACCGTGACGTCACAAGGGGCGCCCTTGCAAAACGCGGGCGGTTCGGACTTTTGAGTCAGGTTGGGAATCCCGCCTTTGTCCCTCTGGATTGGTGTTAGGCCCGAGTTTTTTCCTCTCCGTCTTTAGCCCTGCTCTTTAAGATCTTCGATGTGGCCGGCGCCCTACCCACTGAGTTACGGGCGCCGCCACTTCTCAACATTTGAGAAGTGCCTGAAAGCAAATGTTTTTTGTTTTTTTCCCTCATGAGGAAAAAACCCAACAGTTCTTAGAGTGTTGGCGGGGACAGCATTAGGCGGAAAAGCTAGGCCCCAAGGAGCAGTTCCCTGCCATAAACCAGGCTTCGGGAGGGTGAGGGTGGGACACTTTCTGCAGTTTACTGAAAAGAGCAGCAGGGACCCCAGGAAAGGTGGTTGTTTGAGAGAGCAAGCCGCGGCGACCGAAGGGTGTAGGGCAGAGTCTATCTTGGCCTTTAAGTGAGGTGCTCAATGGAATGTGCAAGCCTTATTTGGGCAAGCCTTTCATGCCTGTCTACCGAGTATTCTTTGAAGTTTTGAAAAACTGCTAGAGATGTAGTGGTGATCTGAATACCAGTGTTAGGTAATACTGGCAGGGGGCACTCCCTCCTGTGTTCTTTCCCATATGATGGTTTTCCCCCTCTCGCCCAATAGCTCTTCTATTCCTTTTTCAAGTCCCTTGTGGGCAAGGATGTGGTCGTGGAACTCAAGAATGACCTAAGGTAGGTACCTATTCCAACAAGTCTGTGTGGGGTGAGGGTTCCCAGGGCCCTGGAACCTTTTAATTTGTCAAGTATTGGAGGGCTGGGCAAGATGGGAGAGTAGAGAAGAAAATAATGACTTGTGCCTTAAGTCTGCAGATTAGCTGGATAGTTGTACATATAGTTTAAAAAGTAAGTGTTAGGCTCGGCACCTATAGCTCAACCGGCTAAGGCGCCAGCCACGTACACCTAAGGTGGCGGGTTCGAATCCCCAGCCCGGACCCGCCAAACAACAATGACGGCTGCAACCAAAAAATAGCCGGGCGTTGTGGTGGGCGCTTGTGGTCCCAGCTACTTGGGAGGCAGAGGCAGGAGACTCGCTTGAGCCCAGGAGTTGGAGGTTGCTGTGAGCTGTAATGCCACGGCACTCTACCCAGGGGGACAGCTTGAGGCTCTGTCTCAAAAAAAAAAGTAAGTGTTAGAGGTGAGAAGACAGAGGCATCAATAACATTGTTTCAGAAACCAACATGGTTTTTTATTCTGATTAAATTACATACTCCTTTGATTCAGCTGCTGGTTTTTTTTTTTTTTTTTTTGAGACGGAGCCTCAAGCTATCCCCCTGGGTAGAGTGCCGTGGCATTACGCTCACAGCAACCTCCAACTCCTGGGTTCAAGCGAGTCTCCTGCCTCAGCCTCCCAAGTAGCTGGGACTACAGGCACCCGCCACAATGCCTGACCATTTTTTGGTTGCAGCCATCATTGTTGTTTGGCGTGCCCGGGCTGGGGATTCGAACCCGCCACCTTAGGTGTATGTGGCTGGCGCCTTAGCCGCTTGAGCCACAGGGGCCGAACCTCAGCTGCTGGTTTTGTTGTTGTTGTTGTTGTTGTTGTTTTGATTAATTTATTTATTTTGAGACAGAGTCAAACTCTTGTTGCCTGGACTAGAGTGCCATGACCTCTGCCTAGCTCACAGCAACCTCAAACTCCTGGGTTCAAGCAGTCTTCCTGCCGGAGCCCCCTGAGTACCTGGGACTACAGGTACCTACCACTACATCCAGCTAATTTTTCTATTTTTAGTAGAGACATGGTCCCCCTCTTGCTCAGACTGGTCTTGAACTTCTGAGTTCAAGGGATCCTCCTGGGATTCCTCCCAGAGTGCTAGGAATTTATTTTAAAATGAAGCCTCATTAATTGTTCTCATCTAAGGATGCCTATCGACGATGCCTTCGTTATGTACTTGTTTTACATCCTTTACCCCTTTGTATCATTGACTCCTAAACATCTTTAGGTCAAATGCTGTATCCTATGAGAGAACTTCTGGTCTTTCTAGCCAAGTAAACCCCTCTATTAGACAGTCTATTTTCTTCCTAGTGAATTCTTCTCAAATTGTAATTTCACAGATAACATCTGTTTATGGTTTGTTCTTTGTACAGGGCTAGGACCCTGCTTAAGCTCACCAGTGTACCTAGTGCCTAGCATAGGCCAAATATATGGTAGGTGCTTAAAGAAAGGAACATAGTTAACATTTGAATACCTTCTATTGACTGTGAATATACTCACTAATTCTCACAACACCTCAAAGTGACATGTACTGTTGGGCTGAGTTTTTGTTTGTTTGGTTTTTTGCTTGTTTATTTTTTGAGACAAAGTCTCAAGCTGTCGCCCTGGGTACAGTGCTGAAGCTCACAACAACCTTCAACTCAGGCTCAAGCAATCTTCTTGCCACAGTTTTCTATTTTTAGTAGAGACAAAGGTCTCTATTTTGCTCAAGCTGGTCTCAAACTCGTGAGCTCAAGCACTCTACCCACCTCAGCCTCCCGGAGTGCTAGGATTATAGGCATGAGTCACCGCGCCCAGCCTATTGTACTGTTTTACACAGGAAGAAACTGAGGCTTAGATAAGCTAAGAAACTTGTTCAGGTTTACAAAATTAGTGACACAGCTAGAATTGAAATCCAATTCTGTCTGGTTCTTTTCTTTCTTTTTTGTAATTAAAGCACAAGATTATGGCATGGCATGGTGGCTCATGCCTATAATCCTCACACTCTGGGAGGCTGAAGCAGGAGGATCCCATGAGCTCAGGAGTTAGAGACAAATCTGAAGAAAAGCAGGACCCCATCTTTCCTAAAAATAGAAAAATTAGCTGGACTTTGTGGCATGCACCTGTAGTCCCAGCTTCTCAGGAGGATGAGGAAAGAGGATGACTTGAACCCAGGAGCTTGCGGTAGCTGTGAGCTAGGCTGATGCCAGAGCACTCCAGCCTGGGGCAACAGAGTGAGATTTTGTCTCAGTTAAAAAAACAAAACAAAACAAAACATATTCTCTGTGTATTTGTGGAAATTGCTTTTCTTTCTTTTTTTTTTTTTTTTAATTTCAAGCTCCTTTATTCCATGAATATTTATAGAACATCAACTATAGGGAAAACATTGACATAATCATTGAAGATAACATTGGGACAAATATATCAATTTTATGAGAAAACAAAAGCATTATGTACAAATCAATTATGAGATAAGTGTACTCATTACCACCACTCCTAGTAAAGTTGAAGATCCTAGCTAGTATAATTACAATAACTTAAAAATCCCAATGGTTTGTAAAAAAAAAATACAAATTTCATTACTTTCGAGTTACCAAGTTACTTGCAAGTTACCAAAAACAATAGAAAATTCAGCAATGTAGCTAACTTCAAAATAATTATACAAAATCAATCATTATACTATGTAAAAAAGAATTAAAAAGTAATATTAGAAAAAGAAAGATAGCGTTGTATCAGCAACCAAAATAGAAAGTACCTATCAATATAGCTTTAAGAAGAGCTGTGCAATTGTTTTTTGAATATATAATCTTTTACTACTTGTTTGTTACAGAATACACAAGACAAAATACAAATAGCAAACAAATTTTTTTCCTTATTATGTTTTTACCAAAGTCTAAAAAAAAATAGATGACTAATATATAAATAAAAGCAAAAAATAATTTCTAAAAAAAAAAAAAGCAAATCATGCCAAATCTTATAGAGAATAGAAATAGAAATACTTCAAAATCATTCTACTTAGTCTGGATACCCCTGATAGTAAAATTAGAAAAAATATATTATTAAAAAGGGGAAATTACAGACATATTCCACTGATGAATAAGGATGCAATATTATAAACAACATATTGACACGTTTGTGTATAACCTTTTTAAAAGGTATTTTCTTTTTTTTTTTTTTTTTTTTTTGAGACAGAGCCTCAAGCTATCCCCCTGGGTAGAGTGCCGTGGCATTACGCTCACAGCAACCTCCAACTCCTGGGCTCAAGCGAGTCTCTTGCCTTTGCCTCCCAAGTAGCTGGGACCACAGGCGCCGGCCATAACGCCTGGCTTTGTTTTGGTTGCAGCCGTTGTTGTTTTGGCGGGTCCGGCCTGGGGATTCGAACCCGCCACCTTAGGTGTACGTGGCTGGCGCCTTAGCCGGTTAAGCTATAGGTGCCGAGCCTAAAAGGTATTTTCTTTTTTTTTTTTTTCTTTTTGAGACAGAGCCTCAAGCTGTCCCCCTGGATAGAGTGCTGTGGCATCACAGCTCACAGCAATCTCCAACTCCTGGGCTCAAGCGAGTCTCCTGCCTCCACCTCCCAATTAGCCGGGACCACAGGCCCCTGCCACAATGCCCGGCTATGTTTTGGTTGCAGCTGTCATTGTTTGGTGGGCCCAGGCTGGATTTGAACCCATCAGCTCAGGTATATGTGGTTGATGCCTTAGCTGCTTGAGCCACAGGCCCCGAGCCTTAAAAGGTATTTTCATTTATACTGCTATGTTTTCCAGAAATAACAGATCTGCATTGCTGAATACCCATTCATTGATGCAGATACTGATGAGGTACGACAGTTGTATATTTGCTTTTTCAGTCATTCAGTTTCACGAACATGGAGTTTACTTGGATCCCAAAATAAGACCAACTTGTAAAACTGGACCACTTTAATGTTTTGTACAATTTAATAAATAGTTCTCTTAATGAATGCAGGCATGTAAGGCTGTAAGGCTGTTTGGTTTGGTAGCATTCAGAAACATCACAGTAATGCTGGTTTTCTCAATTGTTGTCTAAGTTACTTGTGTGAAATGGTTATCAAACCAGTAAGACTGCATTTATGCATCCATCATTTTCAGGATTGTTGGTAACCTGGGCATAATTCCCCCAAATAACCTTGCCCCCTTGTGTCACAAGGCCCAGCTCGCTCACATTGACCTCAGTGACAGTCCCTTTGGTAATAACACCCAAAGTTGTATATAATGGGGATGAGGGATTCTTCTTTACACCAAGTATTGGCAGGCAAATGTGGCTTTCGGTTCAGGATGTGTTACATGGGCCTTCTTGAAACGCAAGCCCATTGACCTGATGAATCTTTCATATTTAGGTGGTTTTCTCGTAAAGCCATCTCCAACAAAGCAGACTTTAGTAACTATCCTCTTCCATGCCTTCTTCTTTTCTCTTTACTGTTTGAATAACTTTTAATACTTCTGTTTCTCCCTGGGCATGAACTTTGGGCAGAGGGACTTCCCATTTACCCGCTTTCTCTTTCCATTTTTGTTTAATCATATTGGAGAGTGCTTTGGCTGGGGACTGTCCCTCTCTGTCCAACAGATAGGCAAGTACTGCACCCTATGGAGTCCTTTCATCATTCTTTTGTTTGGTGTTTCTCTTTTCATGCATCTTGATAGTCTTTTTCATTTGTATTTTGTCAGCATGGTGCTGTTTATGGTAGAGCTTAGCCTTCAGACCAGTCATCTTTGCCTTCTTTGACCGTTCATGAGCCTCTTGACTTTCTTTTTTTCTCTTTTTCTCATGGTAATCCAAGCGATATCCATAGCCTTTATGGTGTAATTCAATAAATTCATTTTGTGGCATGATGACAGTTGCAGAGCCCCCCAGCGCAGCCTCTGGGGTACAAAGACGCTGTCAATCTTCAGGTCTCACAGATTCACGAGCTGACTCCACACAGGACCATCATGACTTGTGGAAATTGCTTTTTACTTAACAGCTGTTCCTTTTTAAGAATGCCATCTCTCAGGCAGTGCCTGTGGCTCATTCTGTAGGGTGCTGGCCTCATCTACTGAGGGTGGTAGGTTTGAACCTGGCCCTGACCAAACTGCAACAAAAAATAGCTGGGTGTTGTGGCACACGCCTATAGTCCCAGCTACTCAGGAGGCTGAGGCAAGAGAATCGCCTAAACCCAAGAGCTGGAGGTTGCTGTGAGCTGTGATGCCACAGTACTCTACCAAGGGCGATAAAGTGAGACTCTGTCGTCTTTAAAAAAAAAAAAAAAGAAGAAAGAAAAAAATGCATCTCTCAGGGGTGCCCATAACTCATTGGGGAGGGTGCCAGCCACATACACCAAGGCTGGCAGGTTCAAACCCGGCCCGGGCTAGCTAAAACAACAATGACAACTGCAACAAAGAAAAGTAGCCGGGGTGTCGTGGTGAGTGCTTGTAGTTGCAGCTACTTGGGAGGCTGAGGCAAGAGAATTCCTTAAGCCCAGGAGTTTGAGGTTGCTGTGAGCTATGATGTCACATCACTCTATCCAGGGCGATAGCTTGAGACGCTGTCTCAAAAACAAAAAAAAAAAAAAAAAAAAAAGGCTCAGCGCCTGTAGTTCAAGCGGCTAAGGTGCCAACCACATATACCTGAGCTGGCAGGTTCAAATCTAACCCAGACCCACCAAACAACAATGACAACTACAACCAAAAAATAGCCAGCATTGTGATGGGTGCCTATAATCCCAACTACTTGGGAGGCTGAGGAAAGAGAATTGCTTAAGCCCAAGAGTTGGAGGTTACTGTGAGCTGTGATGCCATAGCACTCTACCCAGGGAATAGCTTGAAACTCAAAAAAAAAAAAAAAAAAGCCATCTCTGCTTCAGACCCGGATTATGGTGTATTTTATGGATATATGCCATGTCAAGAAAGCAAGAAAATAGTTGATCTTAACATTCCTTTTTTTTTTTTTTTTTTTTTGAGACAGAGTCTTAGTCTTATTCTGTCACCCAGGCTGGAGTGTGCCATGAGACAATCAGAGCTTGCTGAAGACTGCATCTTGGAAGTCCTGGGCTCAAGTGATCCTATTTCAGCTTCACCAGTAGCTGGGACTACAGGCAACATGCCACCATACCTGGCCAATTTTTTTTCTTTTTTTTTTGAGACAACATCTTACTCTGTCACCTGGGCTTGAGTGTGGTAATATAATCATAGCTCATTGCAACCTCAGACTCCTGGGCTCAAGCCATTCTTCTGTCTCAGCCTACCTAAGGACAGTAGTAGCTGGGACAATAGTCATGCACAACTGCATCTAGCTAATTTTTTCTATTTTTAGTAGAGATAGGTTCTCACTCTTCTTCAAGTTGGTCTCGAACACCTGACTTCAAGCCATCCTCCTGCCTTTGCCTTCCAGAATGCTAGGTTTATAGGCACGAACCACTGAGCCCAGATCTATGTCTGGTTAATTTTAAAGTTTTTGGTACAGATGGGATTTCACTATGTTGCTTAATCTGGTCTTAAACTGCTGGTTTCAAAAACCCTCCTTGGCCTCCCAGAATACTGGGATTACAGGTGAGTATCCCTGTGCCCAGCCTGATCTTTAACATTCCTAACATCTCAATGGCACTTTTATTAGATGGTTGTAACCAATTGAACCAAGACTTTGCTGTTGGTGAGGGTCACTTAGGCTGTTTATAGTTTTTTTTTTTACGAAGGATGCTGCCTCGTACATTCTCAGAGACAGACTTTGTGGAAGTCAGACTAGAAAGGGAATTATAGAAATGTTCAAAAGTAGTCAGCAGTAGGTGGGGATTCACCGACATGGAGTATAATGAAGTACAAATCATAGGACTCGAAGTTGTGAGATGTAGTAAAGCCATTGACAGGAGTAAAAAGTTTGAGAGAAGGCCAGGTGAGATGGCTCATGCCTGTAATCTCAGCACTCTGGGAAGCCAAGGTGGCTGGATTGCTTGAGTTCAGGAGTTCTTGACCAGCCTGAGCAATAGCGGGACCCTGTCTCTAAAAATAGTGGGGCATTGTGGCAAGCACCTGTAGTTCCAGCTACTTGGGAGGCTAAGGCAAGAGAATCACTTGAGCCCAAGAGTTTGAGGTTGCTGTGAGCTATGATGCCATAGCACTCAACCCCAGGGTGACTGAAACTCTGTCTCCAAAAAAAAAGTTTGAGAGAGGTAGCATGACTCAAAGCAATGGTATTTTGGTAGCATTCTTCAACATTTTAGGAGGCTTGAGGATGAGGGGAGAGAGGATATAAGTTGTGCCTGCATCAAGAGCAACAGTAACTACCTTTATCTCCTATGAGATTCAGGTATTGTTCCAAAACAATAAATGTTGAAGATAGCTGGTGGAACTGGGTGCAGTGGCTCATGCCTGTAATTCTAGCCATGGTGGAAAGATCCGTTGAGGCCATGAGTTGAAGACTAGCCTGGGCAACATAATAAGACCCCCATCTCAATAAAAAAGAAAATACCTGATGATTTTGGACTTGGACTGAAATTCCTGTTTATTCTAAGTTTGGGAAAGTTTCATATGTCTCTAAACATGAGGATGGTAGTAGCTACTTTGTAAATGGCTGTAGAGATTATAAATACAACCCTGTTTCCCCCAAAATAAGCTCTAGCAGGATAATAAGCCCTACCCTGATAATAAGACCTATGCTACATAGCTGCGCTAAATACATCCTCTGAAAATAAGCCCTAGTGTGTCTTCTTGAGAAAAAATAAATATAAGACAGTGTCTTATTTTTGAGGAAACACGGTATGCAGTATACAAATATAGCCCATAACAGTTGTTTAATAGTAGTTGGTAAGAATGGATTGGTTGGCCAGGTGCGGTGGTTCACCCCTGTAATTCTAGCACTCTGGGAGACTGAGGAGGGAGGATTGCCTGAGATCACAGGTTCAAGATCAGCCTCAGCAAGAGCAAGACCCCATCTCTACTGAAAATAGAAAAAACTGGATCAGTGCCTATAGCTCAAGCGACTAAGGCACCAGCCATATACACTAGAGCTGGTGGGTTTGAATCCAGCCTGGGCCTGCCAGACAACAATGACAACTACAACCAAAAAATAGCCAGGCGTTGTGGCGGGAGGCTGACGGAAGAAAATCGCTTAAGCCAGGAGTTGGAGGTTGCTGTGAGCTATGATGCCATCGCACTCTGCCCAGGGTGATGGCTTGAGACTCTGTCTCAAAAAAAAAAAAAAAGAAAAAAAAATGGGGTTGGTTGGGTGGCACCTGTGGCTCAAAGGAGTAGGACGCCAGCCCCATATACTGGAGGTGGTGGGTTCAAACCCAGCCTCGGCCAAAAACTACAAAAAAAGAAAAAAAAAATGGGTCGGTTTAGGGGGAGGTATGAGGCCTAAAATAACAAACCATTTTGGCAGCTCTCTCTTTTTCTTTTTTCTTTTTGAGACAGTCTCAAGCTGTCATCCTGGGTGGAGTGCGGTGTCATCGTAGCTCACAGCAACCTCAAACTCTTGGGCTCAATTGATTCTCCTGCCTCAGCCTCCCAAGTAGCTGGGACTACAGGGGCCTGCCAACAATGCCTGGCTATTTTTTGATTGTAGTTGTTGTTTGGCGGGCCCAGGCTAGATTCAAACCCGCCTGCTGTGGTGTATGTGGCTGCCACCCTAGTTGTTTGAGCTACAGGCGCTGAGCTGGCAGCTCTCTCTTTCTTTAGGAATGACCTCTTTTGGTTCCACCAGTCCTTGCTTTTCAAGTCCTGATTTCCCTCAACTATATTCTTATCCTAGCTCTGGAGTCATCTTTATGTTGACTTTGGTATAAACTAATTTGTTCTTTTCCTCTGCCTTTGACAGCATCTGTGGAACCCTCCACTCCGTGGATCAGGTGAGATATTAGCGAAAGTCTAAAACTGGTTATTGGAGAGGGGAGACCTTAAGGGCTGGGTACTTGCTGTGTTTCTAGAGTTAATGATGATAGTCATTTTCCTTTTGTAGTATCTCAACATCAAACTAACTGACATCAGTGTTACAGACCCTGAGAAATATCCTCACATGGTAAGTTGAGAACAGTGGGAAAGAGGAAACACTTTCAAAGCACTTCCAGGAGCCCCCAGGTGGTTAGAGGACTTTTTTTTTTTAAAGGGTGTTTTCACATTTGTCTGTCTTTGTCTAGTTATCAGTGAAGAACTGCTTCATACGGGGCTCAGTAGTCCGCTATGTGCAGTTGCCGGCAGATGAGGTGGACACACAGTTGCTACAGGATGCAGCAAGAAAGGAAGCCCTGCAGCAGAAACAGTGATGGCTCCTCCCATTTCCCCTCCCTCCTATATTGGTGGCCCAGAATCTCAAGTCGCAGCCCTGGACCCTTCTTCCTCAATACTTGAGGCGTTTTGTTTGTTAAGGGATGGGGGGAGTAATAGTGGGGAACAGCTATCCTCTATTGAGAAGGGGAGGATAAGTAGGCTGGGGAACTGCAAAGCCTTTCAGTCTCTAGCATCTGCCCTTCCCACTCCTTTCCTGGAGATGCTGGGAGACTTTCCTAGGTCTTTCCAGGACAGCATGTGATTAATGTGGGGGATGGAAAGAATCTGTCCCGCATCGGGAATAAAATTGATGATGCATATTTGAGTTTGGGAGTCTACTGTTTGTGTTATGGGCTGGGGGGTGGGAACAGATGTGGAATTCATCCCAGCCCTGTTATTTTCCATTCCTACAGCCAAGAATCCAACCCATCTTCCTAGTATTATCTGCCACACCTTTTCTTGGTATACAGCATATAATACAGTTGGACTACACCATGCTTCCTGAACATTATGCTACCTACACGTTGTCCCTCTGGCCTTTTGCTTATACTGTACCTACAACAACTAGAGTGCTTCCTGCCCTTCCATCTCTGTGTTCTTCTCTCAGTGTGACAATGTTATGAGACACTAAAATGCATTTGATGCTGCTGGGTTTTGTCTAGCCAAATCAGTATACTTTTTCTGAATATATAAGATCAATAAAAATAAGAGCCATAATTTGTATTGTGGAGAGAAGTTATACGAGGATTACTAAATTTCAATCACTAATCTAGCAAATACGAGTTCCGAAACAGATAAGAATTATCAGCCTTAAGGGACTTTACAGGTCATCCCCTTGCACACACACACCCCCTTTCTTGCACACACACACCCCCTTTTCTAAGGCAGGGTCTTACTGTGTTGCCCAGGCTAGAGTACCCTGGTGTCATAACTCACAACAACTTCAAACTCCTGGGTTCAAGCGATCTTTTTTTTTTTTTTTGAGAGGGCTGTCTCCCTGGGTGGAGTGCTGTGGCATCACAGCTCACAGCAACCTCCAACTCCTGGGCTTAAAGCGATTCGCTTCCCACGTAGCTGGGACTACAGGCGCCCGCCACAACGCCCGGCTATTTTTTGGTTGCAGCCGTGTCGTTTGGCGGGTCCAGGCTGGATTCAAACCCGCCAGCTCAGGTGTATGTGGCTGGCGCTTTAGCCGCTTGAGCCACAGGCGCCGAGCCTCAACTGATCCTCCAACTGGTAAACTCAAAGGGATCCTCTTGTCTCGGCCTCCCAGAAAGCTAGGCTTACAAGGATGAGCTACGGCGCAGCCTCATCTCTCTTCTGGTACATAAAGCTATGAGGTTCAGGGAGGAAGCCGGACGCCCAGGGCTTTGGCAAATGCACCTCTCCTTTGGTCCTCGCACCCGGTCTCCCGCCACCCGCTGGACCCTCAGACGCCTGTTTCCCGGCTGCCCGCTGGGCGCCGCTCTGGCCGACCGGCCCGAGGACCCGTGAGAGGTGCCCTAGGCGGCGCCTGACGGGACCGCAGTCTCTGGGGTGTACTCCCGCCCCGCGCTCACGCCCACGCCCGCCCCGTTCTCCGTGGGCGCGGCGAGTGGCGAGCAGCTAGGCCACAGGCCCGGAATGGGGCTGGGCAGCGTACGCACAGGCAGGCCGGGCGCGGCCGCCCCCGCTAGGACCCGCGGGCCCGGAAGTGCTCCTTGTCACAAAGGGGGGGGAACACGTGGGCGCCGACTTCCCAGGCGGCTGGCTCAGGAAACTAGGGTCAACCAGAGAGCCGCCCATCGGCGCCACCCGCCCGACTCCGTCCCGGGCGTCCGGCCGGTTCAGCCGGCGGCCGGCGCCTGGCTTTGAGGTGGATTCCCGGCCGTTTCTAACCCTCTCCCTCCAGTACGTACACGCGGCTGGAACGCTCCCGCGAGCCTTCCACACTCCCCCAGGCCCTACGATCGCGAGCAGCTCTCAGCCCTCTCTTCCCAGCAGCTCTCCACTGTCAGTGTCACTCTTGAGAGCCAGGTCCTCACTTCCTATAGCTTAGTCAGATCCTCAATCCTAGGGGTCTTGGGCGCCTGCAGGGAAGGAGCCATCGTGAGGGTTCCCTGTCTACTCCAGGGCTCCAGGACATTGTGGGTCCCTCAATCTTTCCCGTCTCTCTTTCTCTTTAGGTTTTTCATCTCGTTCGGATCCCCTCATAACTATGTCCATCCTCTACGTCTCCCCTCATCCAGATGCCTTCCCCAGCCTCCGAGCTCTCATAGCCGCTCGCTATGGGGAGGCTGGGGAGGGTCCGGGGTGGGGAGGACCTCATCCCCGCATCTGTCTCCAGCCACCGCCGACCAGCAGGACTCCATTTCCCCCACCCCGCCTGCCAGCCCTGGAGCAGGGCCCTGGTGGGCTGTGGGTATGGGGGGCCACAGCTGTGGCCCAGTTGCTGTGGCCAGCAGGCTTGGGGGGTCCTGCGGGGAGCCGGGCAGCTGTCCTCGTCCAACAGTGGGTCAATTACGCCGACACGGAGCTAATACCAGCTGCCTGTGGGGCAACGCTGCCAGCCCTGGGACTTCGAGGCTCCATCCAAGACCCCCAGGTGAGGGGGGAGGAGTAGGGGGAAGGGGAAATTCAGAGGAAGGAAGCAAGGATTGGAATGGGTAATGAGAAAAGAAGGTAGCTCATCAGATGTGGGGAAAGAGTCATCAAGTCCCAGACTGCCACCTGGTTTGGTAACTTTGGATACATGTTTTAAACTCTGTGAGCCTTGGTCTTCCTATTCTGTAAACACACAAGTTGATGTAATACCTGCCTCACCGAGTTGATGAGATTAAAAGATTTGTACAAAGCACAAGGTCTAGTGCCAGGCTTTTAAAAGTCTGTGAGTGTACCTGTGGAAAGAAAGAAAGTCTCTGAGTATAATTTTGGAGAGTCCAAAAATGTTGAGAAAAAAAGAGTAGATGTGGGAATAGATGATAGTTGCTGGAAGGAGATAAAGGAGACATGAAATGAAGAGGAAAGGAATTGAAAGGAGAGATAGCACCACCAGACTCTAACTGTAAATCCTTCCCGAGTCGTGCTTTAGGGTATTTACAGCTCTGCTGCTTTGCAGAATGTAGAGTATGGTGGATATATAGTATTTCATGAATGAATGAATTTGTGACATAAACCCTGGTTTGCTCCTCCCATCCTGATTATATTGTCTGAAATAGAGTCTTTCTCTCCTGGAATTCCCTAATCCTTTCAGCCTACTTTATTTTTCTTCATAGGAGTTAAGAAAAATAGGGCAATATATCGTATATTTGCTCATTTATTGTTTCCCCAGTAGAATATAAAATCTTCCAGGTCAGGGCTGTTCATGTTGTGCTTAATAAATACTTGCTGATACCCTGGACTTGGCAGTCACCATGTGACCTCCTATGGTCTTTTCATTTCATTTCATCTCCTCTCCTCTCCTCTCCTTTCCTTTTTCCTTCCCTTTTTCCCTTCCCCTCCCTTCCCTTCCCTCTTTTTTTTTTTTTTTTTTTGACAGGCTCACTCAGTTGCCCTGGATAGAATGCTATAGTGTCATAACTCACAGCAACCTCAAACTCTTGGTCTCGAGCCTTGTTTCAGCCTCCCCAGTAGCTGGTACTATAGGCCTGTGCTACCATGCCTGGCCAATTTCTCTTTTTAGTAGAGACGGTTTTTTTTTTTTTGTCAGTATAGACATGGTCTCACTCTTGCCCAGACTGGTCTTGAACTCCTGAGCTCAAGCAATCTACCTCTAGGTGCTAGGTTTGAGTAGCACCAATCCTAGGTGGTGCTAGGATTATATATCGCAGAAGTTTTTTTTATTATGACAATTGAGTATAGAAGAAACTGGCCTCAGGGCGAGGTGTGGTGGCTCAGACCTGTAATCCCAGCACTCTCGGAGGCTGAGGTGGGCTGATTGCTTGAGCTCAGGAGTTCGAGACCAGCCTGAACAAGAATGAGACCATCTCTAAAAAAACATAGATAGGCATTAAGGGCTGGGCATGGTGGCTCACGCCTGTAATCCTAGCATTCTGGTAGGCCAAGGCAGGTGGATCGCCTGAGCTCATGGGTTCGAGACCAGTCTGAGTAGAGCAAGACCTGGCCTCTAAAAATAGGTGGGTGTTGTGGCGGGTACCTGTAGTCCCAGCTACTCGGGAGGCTAAGACAAGAGAATCGCTTGAGCCCAAGAGTTTGAGGTTGCTGTGAGCTATGACACCATGGTACTCAATCCCAGGGTGACTAGTGAGACTCTGTTTTCAAAATAAAAAGAAACTGGCCTCAGGGGGGGTGATTTGTGTGACTAGGAGTAGAGGAGACCAAAAGGATTGGATAGGGTTGGAGATGGGGATTGAGGTGGACCCAGCCTTTTCTCACACCCCTTCCCTTCCTGTTAGGCTGTGCTGGGGGCCCTGGGCCGGGCTCTGAGTCCCTTGGAAGAGTGGCTTCGACTGCACACCTACCTAGCTGGGGAGGCCCCTACCCTGGCTGACCTGGCTGCTGTCACAGCCTTGCTGCTGCCTTTCCGATATGTGAGTCACTGGGCCCTGGGGAAGAAGAGTGCTCCCCTCAAACCTCACTGTAGGGGAACTAAGAATCATCAGTTCTTTCCCCTTCCAGGTCCTGGACCCATCTGCCCGCCGGATCTGGGGTAATGTGACTCGCTGGTTTGTCACATGTGTCCGACAGCCAGAGTTCCGGGCCGTCCTGGGAGAAGTGGTTCTGTTCTCTGGGGCCAGGTCTCTCTCTCAACAGCCAGGTTAGGAATAGTGAGGAGTGGGAATATAGGGGCTCTTCTGGGGTCTTTGATGAAACTCACTTTGTTTTTCTCTTAGAAATGGCAGAATCACTAGGGCAGGAGCCTGTGGGAGGGAAGGGTAAGGTGGGAGGTCAGCCTGGGTGAGCCCTTGGGCAGCTGAAATAGCCCATCTGTGAAACATAGTAGCACCATTCACAGAGGGTCCCCAGAAGGCTGAATCTGATTTTCTGTGCCTCTCTTCAGGCTCTGAGGTCTCTGTACTTCCAAAGACAGCTACTCAGCTCAAGAAAGAGGCAAAGAAACGGGAGAAGCTAGAGAAATTCCAACAGAAACAGAAGCTCCAACAACAGCAGCTACCTCTGGGGGAGGTGAGTGGCTAGGGTGGAGCTGAAAGGAGGGCTAGTGCCCTCGTGGGATGGTTAATATCTAGGCCTGTGTCTTCTCCCTCCCAAGCAGAAGAAACCAAAACCAGAGAAAAGGGAAAAACGAGATCTTGGGGTCATTACCTATGACCTCCCAACCGCACCTGGGGAAAAAAAAGGTACTAGGGGGCAAGGGGCCCTACCCTTCATCTACTCCTTCCAAATTTTTACCCTTGCTTGTTCTATTCTTGCTCCTTCCACTTTGCTTGGTGAGGATTTTCAGAGTTCCCTAGGGGCTCCAATGCCTGTCTTCTGATGTAAGCCACAGGAACCCTGAACCTTCTCTGCTGACCTGTCCTCTTCTTAGCTGTTCCCAGCCTTGGTACTGAGCCCTCTCCTCCTCCCCCAGATGTCAGTGGCACCATGCCTGACTCCTACAGCCCTCAGTATGTGGAGGCTGCCTGGTACCCTTGGTGGGAGCAACAGGGCTTCTTCAAGCCAGAGTATGGGGTGAGTGGGCACTGCCACCTGGCCTGGGGGGTAGTGGTGGGGAAGGGCAGGACTGAAGAACACATTGCCTGGGAGGAGGCTGGGAGAAGTGATATGAGGCCTTAGCACATGCCATCCTTCTCCACCATCAGCGTCCTAATGTGTCAGCATCAAATCCCCGAGGTGTCTTCATGATGTGCATCCCACCCCCCAACGTGACAGGCTCTCTGCACCTGGGCCACGCGCTCACCAACGCCATCCAGGACTCCCTGACTCGATGGTGAGCTCCTGTCTACAGCTATCTGCCCTCCCTGGCACCTTTCTCTTCCCTGACCCTGCCCTCCACAACCTTCTTTCTGGGTTGGCCCTCAGCTCTGCCCCCTAGTGTCATTTATCTCTCTTTCATGATAAGAAATTTAAAGTTTCAGGTCTCCTTGATCACCTCCTTCCAGACCTACTTCCTCCCAAGATTTAGCCAGTTATCACTTTGATGTGTATCTTCTTTTTGTTTTTTAAGACACAGTCTCCCTCTTGCTCAGGCTGATCCTAACTCCTGAGCTTAAGCAGTCCACCTGCCTCTGCCTCCCAGAGTGCCAGAATCACAGGCGTGAGCCACCTCACCCTGCCTTTGACATGTATCTTTCCTTATCTTTTCTGTTTATTTATATATACATGTACTCATAGAAATTTACAATTTTGTTTTTTTCTTTTCTAACATAAAGGTTTCATACCAAACATCTTATTCTATAGCTGCCTTCTTACACTTAATTTCTTTTGGCAGTCTTTCCTTGTCCTTACGTACAGATTGACCTCTCTGTTTTTAATTTTCCCATTGTATTCTATAGTGTGGATATACCACAGTGGAGTCACTTTTTTATTAATGCTTGTTCCTAGTTTTCTCCTATGGAAAACCTTGCTGGAATGCACATCCCCATTCATGCTTGCTCCAACATGTGTGGAAGGATTTCTCTGGTGTAGTTACAAAAAAGTAGAACTGCTGGGCCAGCAGAGCAGGGCGTGCACCTATGTTAAGTCCACATAAAAGCTGCCCGGTTGCCCTCTAGACCAGGCTTACTGTTTTGTACTTCCATCAATTGCACGTGAGGATGTTCACGTGAGGATGTTCATTTCTCCATCCTTGCCAACCCTGGGCATTGTTGGTCTTGGTTTTGCCAATCTGATGGACAAAATAGTGGTACTTCTCTTATTTTGCTCCGTGTTTCTCTGATTACGATTGAGGCTGTGCCTCTTCTCATGTGTTTCTTGACTAATCAAGTTTCCCCTTATATAATTTCTCTGTACCTATCTTTTGTTTATTTTTTAATTGGTCCTTTATCATTTTTTTTTTTTTTTTTTATTTTTTTTTTGAGACAGGAGCCTCAAGCTGTCCCCCTGGATAGAATGCTGTGGCATCACAGCTCACAGCAATCTCCAACTCCTGGGCTCAAGCGAGTCTCCTGTCTCAGCCTCCCAAGTAGCTGGGACCACAGGTGCCTGCCACAACGCTCGGCTATCTTTTGGTTGTAGCCATCATTGTTGTTTGGCGGGCCCGGGCTGGATTCAAACCTGCTACCTTGGGTGTACGTGGCTGGCGCCTTAGCCACTTGAGCCACAGGTGCCAAGCCATCATTTTTTATTTTTAATAAGTTTATTGGAGAATTCTTTACCTACTGTGGGTATTGGACTTTTCCTTGTTATAAATGTTGTAAATGTTTTCATTGTATTGTTATTGTGTGGTTGTTCTCCTATTTTTGTATTTTTTCACTTTTTTCCTCACTGTTAACATTTTTTTTTTTGGAGACAGAGTCTCACTTTGTTGCCCTTAGTGCCATGGTGTCACAGCCCACAGCAACCTCAAACTCTTGGGCTTTACACTATTCTCTTGTCTCAGCCTCCCAAGTAGCTGGGACTACAGGTGCCTGCCACAATGCCTGGCTATTTTTTTGCTGTAGTTGTCACTGTTGTTTGGCAAGCCCAGGCTGGATTCAAACCCACCAGCTCTGGTGTATGTGTCTGATACCCTAGCCACTCAGCTACAGATGCCAAGCCATTGTTAATATTTTAATTAGCAACAACTACAAGGTCTGATATTTTAGGTGACAATTCTTTTTTTTTTTTTTTTTTTTTTTTTTTTTTTTTTTTTTTGAGACAGAGCCTCAAGCTATCCCCCTGGGTAGAGTGCCGTGGCATTACAGCTCACAGCAACCTCCAATTCCTGGGCTCAAGCGAGTCTCCTGCCTCCGCCTCCCAAGTAG
>CAUYQS010070934.1:0-10859 GCA_963574585.1 Otolemur crassicaudatus | reverse complement strand
GTCCCAGCTACTTGGGAGGCGGAGGCAGGAGACTCGCTTGAGCCCAGGAGTTGGAGGTTGCTGTGAGCTGTAATGCCACGGCACTCTACCCAGGGGGACAGCTTGAGGCTCTGTCTCAAAAAAAAAAAAAAAAAAAATACTGTATTTATTTTTTGACTGTAAGAGTCATACTTTTTTTTTTTGAGACAGTCTTACTTTATCACCTTTGGTAGAGTGCTGTGGCGTCATAGCTCACAGCAACCTCAAACTCTTGGGCTCAAGTGATTCTCTTGCCTCAGTCTCCCAAGTAGCTGGCACTACCGGTGCCCACCACACACCTGGCTGTTTTTAGAGATGAGGTCTCACTCTGGGTCAGGCTGGTCTCAAACCTGTGAAATGGTAATCCACCTGCCTCGGCCTCCCAGAATGCTAGGATTAAAGGCATGAGCCACCTTGCTCAGCTCTCCAAGAGTAATACTTAGTCTTTTTAAACAACATAGAAGTGTGTAGCTTGGAAAGTGAAACCCTTCTTAGTTCTACCCCCAGAGACAGTGCTAAGAGTTTGATATACATACCTGCCTAGGTGTTTTCCTGTCTGTGCCTGTGTTATTTTATTTTAAAATGGTGCTGCTTGTACAGGAGTTTGTTCACTGTTTTCACATCGGGGTACTCTGTCCTGAGGCCAGAAAGGGAAGCCAGAACCCTTTAAGCACTGACTAGGAAAAAGCCAGACCTGGTTGAAGATGGAAAGGGCCTTTGCAAGGGCAGACAGGAGAGGGGGACAGTCCAGCAGGGACAGAACACTCTGACTGCACCCTCCTACCAACAGGCTGCAGCCTGTGCCTTTGCATACCTGATTTCCTGATTTGCAGTTTAGAGGCGTGGTCTCCACCTAGCAGAAAGGGGAGGAGCCTGTCTGTGTTTTTCAGAATCAGGCTTAACTATGGTGCAACAGTTACTAGTGATATTTTCCTTCTGTGATCTAAATTTTCCATAATGAAGTTTTATTAAGTTGAACCAGGTGAAATTGCCAAGGGACAAATATTTTTGGCGTGCAAAAGTGTCAGTTTCACATGGTTCAGCCTAATTTTTTTTTTTTTAAGACACAGTCTTACTTTGTTGCCCTCGGTAGAGTGCTGTGGCATCACACCTCACTGCAAACTCCATGTCTTGGGCTTAGGGCGATTCTCTTGCCTGAGCCTCCCAAGTAGCTGGGAGTACAGGCGCCCACCACAATGCCTAGCTATTTTTTTGTTGCAGTTTGGCTGGGGCCGGGTTTGAACCTGCCACCCTTGGTATATGGGGCCGGCACCCTACTCACTGAGCCACAGGTGCCACCCCAGCCTAATATTTTTATAATTAAAGTTTTATTAACTTGAGGTAGTTCATCGCAATTGTCCTTACTCTGTAGCCCCACCCCTCTTTAATATATAGAGGCATCTGCACACACAGAGGGCGCACGAAGCCCAGTCCTCAGAATTTTATAATCCAGAAAAGCAGAGAAATCCTTCTGAGGGGATGTGAAACAGCCTTGAGGAAAACGCCATCATTCCTTAATGGCTGCTCGGAACTCTTAGAGAACAGGGAGAGGGAGCTTCCCCGATGGCCATCTTTAGGCCACTTCTACTTTTGCTTTATAACCATGTGCAGTGACTGGTCTTTTATGCCATTTTTTTTTTTTTCTGTCTTTGGATTCTTTCCTAGGGTGGATTCCCGGGAGTAATATTTTTGTATTAAAGCACGAGTAGTTTCACAGCTCTTGACTGAGACCGCTAAGTTCCTTTCCAAAAGTGTCAGGCCAGTTCATAATGCCACCAGCAGTATATGAGGGTCAGGTTATTGCTTCCTTGTCAACACTGGGTGTTTTTCTCCCTTAATGTCTAATTGAAGAGGCAGTAAATAGTACCTCGTTTCTCATTTGTATGTCCCTGGTCGACAAGGTTGAGTATTTCCGTCCACGTGTGTTTGCTGGTTGCGCTCAGTGGCACCCTCCCACCTCAAGCCCTGCGTGCACGTGTGCTTGTACCAAATCTGGGAATTATCAGGATGCAGTGTTGTAAGAAATGAGCTCCCCAAGTGTGCACGGTGGATTACACAGTGTCCTCTGAGCTGGCTTCCGTGCCATTGTTTGGGGAATTAGAGGTGCCTAATTAGTGCGAATCAAGGCCGGAAGCAAGCACCGGGGGCCTTGTCTGAATCCCTGGAGCCCAGTGGTGATGTCTGTGCCATCTTCCACCTTCAGCCGTTCTGTGAACACAGTTGAAATTTGATCACATTACAGTATGGCTAAGGGGCCTAATTAGCCGGAAACCTCAGGAAATTTAAAAATTAGAGAGTCCATTAATCCCAAGGTCCCTCCCTTTGTGAATGTCTCTAATTCCTCTTTGGTTTGCCTGATTTTCCTGCTGTGCTTTAGTTCCAGCAAGGCCTGGATAGAATGACCGTCTTTTAGCTGGAACTTCCTGATTTTCTGGGGTCAAACTGCCCCTTTAGGTCACCCCCCCAGTACACACCCACAGCTAATCTCTACCTAATAGTCTGAATGCGGGTCATTATTCCATTTCCTGGATGCAAATCCTCAAGGGCAGGCTGTTCAAGTGAGTATAATGACCCTTATTTGGACGCTGTTACCATCTTGTGACCTAGAGCACAGAGGGGACAGGTGCCTAGCTAAAGTAGCGTCTGAGATTTAAGCCTCATCTTTCCTTCCCTCTTTATGGTGTTAGTGGTTTTGTGTTGGGTTTTCTGTTCCTGTGATCTGAGCAGTTCTTGTCATCAGCTGCTCAGTTTGCCTTCGCCAGTGCAGTGGTCGTCTGGGGACCACATGGTTTGGTGATCTGATCCCTAAAGACCTGCTGGGCCTGGGCGCAGGAATGTGCCTTGCCGCAAGCTCTTCTGTACAGGGCAGTTGTGCAGGGGTAGGGATGGTTCTGTGTTCTATCTAAGCAATTTATTTAGGAACGAAGAACGCCTGCATTTAAGGGAACCCAAGACTGGGATCTTGAGGTTTGTATTGTTGGAAATCTGTTCCTGTATGCCAGCCTCTGTGTGAAACAGAGATTAGTGTGTGTGTGAACTAGGTTTTTTTTTTTTTTTTGAGACAGAGCCTCAAACAGTCCCCCTGGGTAGAGTGCTATGGCATCACAGCTCATAGCAACCTCCAACTCCTGGGCTCAAGCGAGTCTCCTGCCTCAGGCTCCCAAGTAGCTGGGACCACAGGCTCACCCTACAATGCCCGGCTATTTTTTGGTTGCAGCCATCATTGTTGTTTTTTAGCAGGCCTGGGCTGGATTCGAACCCACCACCTTAGATGTATGTGACTAGCACCTTAGCCACTTGAGCCACAGGTGCTGAGCCTGTTAACTAGTTTCTAACAGAATACCTGATCCTGTTGGGATTTGCGCCTGTCTTATAAGAGGCCTTGTTAGTATTCAAAAACTACTTTAAATTTCCCTTGTTTCCTTCTCAAAGCCCTTGCCTCTGTCTCTTCTACTTCATCCGTTTACCACGGGAACAGACTGTTGGTTGCCCTTATAATTATGAGACTTGCATATAAAATATAAAATGCAGGAAGTTGGCGTTTGTTTTTCCTCTGTAAATAACTTGCGCTGAGATTATGACCTCTTGGTGGCTTGGAAAGAAAGTGTCTGATAGCCTCCGTGGTGCTGGGTGCGAGGATGTCCAGGACCTCCCAGTTGGCCAGCCCTTTGGGAAGGATTTAAGTGAGCAGCACTCTTGTGCCCAGAGGCTGTTCTCTTCTCTGTAGCTCCTTAGTGACTTTTATGGAGCAGCATCGCAGATCCAAAGGCCCATGTGGCTGGTAGATAATAAGAGTAAATGGACCAGGCCAAGAGACGCAAGTTATGACACGCCCGAGACAGGCAGGAGAGCACTAGCTGTGGGTGTCCTGATTGTTATAAACCACCAGTGTGTGGTGAGGCCAGTAGGGCCTGGCAGGAATTGTGCTCTCTTAGGAAATAAAGTTTGATTTTATTTTCCAAGTTAAGAAATAAAAGTAGAAACAGTCACCATGGTCTTTGATGATAGGAGCCCTGGGCTCCTGTTGAAAGCCTTTTGCTATGATTCTCCGATCTTATTAACCCACATCAGCACAGCTGGGCCTCTTGTGGTTCTTAGATGGACCCTTCTGTTTCCTCTCAGGCCGAGTGCCCTTGCTCACTCAGCGGACAGCAGACATCCACTGCCTCTACTTGCTACGGGGTAGGTCTCAGAGCTTGCCCTGCTCTGTCCTAGTGGGCAGGCTGCTGCGATGGTCTGTGAGTTTCCAGTTTCTGCTGTGGGCCCTCTGCTTCCTGGCTGCTGGGTCTGAAGTTCAGCTTCCTCTTTACAGGATGGTATCTTGTGAATTCAGCGCTAACTCACCCACTCTTCCCCTCCTCTTTCCTTTGCCAGGCCTCTGTCCTCCCTTTCCAGTTCCTGCTGATGTCTGCAGTTTCCCACCAGAGGAGCTTCCGTGCTGCGGTGGGGCGTCTTAAACATCACTTAGAGTGGCGGTCTAGTAATTTAACGAGATGTGTCACCCCCAGACAGTTCTGCCTTTGCCTTATAGTCTCTCAGGTCTACTGCTTGAATGAGTCAAAATCATGACAGTGACTCTCTGAAAAGAATTATTGATGTTTTTGGCGTTATGGGACAGAATGCGAGTTTGCGATCAGACAGCCTGGATTGCCTGCCTGCCAGCTATGTGGCCTTGAGTGAGCTTTGGTTTTTGCAGATGTCAGCTGGGATGATCATGTCGGCCTCACAGGGTTGTTGAAAGGACCAAGTGGGGAGTGGGCGTAAGTGTGAGGCACGTGGTAAGTGCTCAGTTAATAGTGTCCTTGGTCGTCTCATATCACTTTCTAAAACAAAAGCAAAAGGCCCTCCAAATGTCTTTTGCTTGCCTTTCTCTGTAACAGTTTCAAAGATCAGAATGCAGATATTAATGAAGTGAAATAGGGAACCTGACGGGGACAAATGTTGGGGCATATGTCTTTTTTCTCACCCCACCTGAGGGCACCCCTTGTCCTTGCGAGTGCTAGTGTGCATTACAGCTGTAAGGACAACCTCACGCCAGTCCTGCTGCCTCTCCCCGGGGTCCCCTACCAAGGCTTCCCGGGAACTTGACATTTCCTTCTGAGCTTTTATTCAGTACCTCTGGCCTGGCCCAGGCAAAGGTACCTGCCCTCCAGGAGCCCCGGTATTCCGGGAGACCAGCATGACCAGGCCAGTGGTGAGAAGAGACTCTGGGGCTGAGTCCTAGGTGGCCCCTACCCTCAGCCTCTTTGTCCACCACTTTTCTTCGTCTGTAGGCTGGTGATAGGGTTGTTGGCTGGGTGATGAGTTTAATGCCCCTAACCAGCAAGGCTCAGTACTTATCTGATGTTGACATAGGGAGGGGCACTGATGTTCACTGGTACAGTGACCAAGACAAAGTCTCTGCTTTCGTGGGTCAAGACAGTTGGTAAAGAAACAAATGTAGTCATTTTGGGTCAGGAGATGTGCCATGAAGAAGCCAGGTGGGTGACTTGGGAGCATCTGGGAGGAGAGGAAGCTTTGCAGGTGAGATGAGAGCCGAGGAAGGTGCTGCCAGGCAGTCAGTGGCCAGGGCTGGGAAGGACAGCGCTTTCAGTGAGGGGCAGCATAAGGCCTGTGTGTCAAGGTGGTAATGGTAATAGTGACAGGAAGCCAAAGGAGGTCTAGCAGGGGAATACTGTGATTTATGTTAAAAGACGTTATTTAAGCTGGGGGGATGCCGGGAGGGTGGGGTGGCAGAGGTAAGAGCAGGAGGAATGAGGGTTTGTGCTGGAGTCCTAGTAAGATCACACCTCAGGTTTCCCCGACAGGACTTGGTGTGCTGACTCCACACTGCGTTCGTGTGCTGGTGGGAGACCCACCTCGTCAGGACGAGGCGCACAGCGGCTTCCGCTCCTTGGTCCCCCGGCAGATGTGAGCATTGTTGATGGTTCCAGGAATTTTATTCATTGGCCCTAAGTCAAACATTGTGCCAGTTCTGGCCAGACAAAGGTGACCAAGAACAACTTCATTTCTTATTTACCTGGAGCCTATAGCCTAGTGCAGGTGACAGACGCCAACCAGAGAGTCACAGTAGCCTGAGGTTGCCCAGAGGAAAACACTGCCAGAGCCCTCATGGGCAGCTCCAGCCCGGGCAGAGGGATTGGGGTGTGCACAGCCCTGGCAGGAAGGAGCTGGGTGGGGTGCAGGCCGGTCAGGCTGTGACCTGGGGTGGGGAAGTGAGTGGGACCCCCCCGTGGGGGACTCTTTGAAGGGTACAGGCCAGGAGGGGTGGGTGGTCAGGCGAGTCTCAAAAATCTTGCTTTGACTGGTCAATCAGGAAGCAAGTGTGGTCGGTCGAGCAAGGAGGGAGAGTTGGTATTGGCATGGAGAGAAATAAGGAAGATAAAACACTAATTACAGTAAATAAGTCAGCTTGTGTCATACTGTCACTGCTGCCACGTAGCAGACACTCAGTAAAGGTTAGCTATTATTTGCAGCAGAACTGCTGGTTTGAGTGGGGGAAAACCCTGAGTTTGATTTTGTTATGTTGAGGGGGAGGCATTTCCAAGTCATCGGAGAAGTGGAGGCTGTAATAATTAGATAATTTGGGTATGTTTATTTGCTAATGTTTCCAAGCTGTCCAGTGTAAAAGTTTGTTTGCTCTCCAGTCCCAGCCTTGTCACTGAGCAGCCACATATGCCTGAGGAACGCTGGCCTCTGGAGCCTCTGGCACCTCCTGTGCAGCGTGGGGATGGTGGTGGCATCTCCTGGACAGCTTTGTTTGGGGGTCAGATCACTGAGGTGGGATCCATTATTGTTATCACCTTTTCCTCTCCGTCCACCACAGACTGGGCAGGAGGCATAAAGTGCTCAGATTTTGCCAATTACAGGTTTGTGCATTTCCGCCTTCACAGGAGTTCTCCCGCCATCTGTGTCAGTAACTTCCTCTCCTCTTCCCCCTTGTGTTCCTCTCATGCTCCTGTCCTGTCTGTCCTCTGTCTCCACCACCCTGCTTTCTGTCCTGTGACTCCCATCCCCAGAACCACGGTGGATTCTCCTTGGAAACGTGTGCGGACTCTGGACATTTCTAAGTAACTCAGTCGCTGAGGTTGGCGAGTTTGGGGATTAAAGTGTCGCTGAGGCCTTAATGTAAAATAGCAACAGCTGGTAATAATGAAGGCACAGTAACAGCCTCTCCACAGGGTTGCTGTGGTGCGTATCAACTTCCCCGTGGTGTTGGGCGCGTTGGTCAATGATAACTTTTGCAAACTTTATGATTCAGCAGTCTTTCCTTGGCCCCAGATGAGAGCAGTCCTTGAGTGCAGGAATGAATCATGTAATAGCAAAGATAATTCTTCCGAATAACAAACATTTCTTTCCATTATTCCAAAGACAAACATCGGCGGTGGTGTCACGGGGGTTTTTCAAACCATTTGTGGACTCCTGACTGGTCTTTTCCAAAAACAAATGTGGTGTCTCTGTCTGTGTTTTAGATACTTTCCCCTCACTGCTTTATCCTTCCAAAGTACAGAATTTCCAGTTCAGGCCTAAATATTAGCTGACGCTGCAGAAGTGTAAAAGGATAGTTTTTAAGGGCTTTTGCTTCTCAGGGTTCTTGAGCCAGCTTCTCTCTTTCTGGATTCACTTTTCTTATTAGTGAAATGTTCAGGTGAACCACGATAATCTCCCAGGGCTCTTCCTCCACCTGCCTTCAGATGGGCCCGGTCAAGGCGTCTTTTGATTGTAGACCGTGGAAAGATCTCCCAGAGTATATAGTAAGCAAACCTGGCTTCTTCAGATCTACACCTTAAGGGACCACATAATGAACTTTAAAAAAAAAAATTTTAAAGTAAACAATTCTTCTGCCATGTGTGATTAACCTAGGCAGGAAGTCTTTTGGGAGGTGAATACTCATCTCTTCGTTAGAGCAGGGCCCACCTCTGCTGCTGAGCAGGGAAGTGTCATCAGCCGTGTTCCTGCATCAAGCAGGCTTCATGTTGACCTCTCTCAGAGCATCTGTTTGGAAGCACTCCCGTGTCCAGTTTTACAAAAGGACACTTCTCCAGCTACCTGGACCATAATCCTCAGTGACACCATCAACTGTACCTACCTCAGCTTCCTGAGGTTGAGCTTTTTCCCCATTGGTAGAACTGGGACTAGGGTCCCCTGGCAGAATGAATGTTTACAGACCGTCATATCACTTTCAGCTCCTATCATCACACATAAAGGTTCAGGTAAGCAAGACGATAAGCTCTGGAGACCTGCTTCACAACATCGTACTTGGAGGTAACAACAATATATTGTACACTTTAAAAATTTAGTAAGAGGGTAGATTCATGTTAAGTGTTCTTACTGTAATAAAACTTAAGAAAAACCACACACACACACACACACACACACACACACACAAATCTCCCCGAACTGAAACGGCTACAATAATTTTTATTCTGAATCTAATGCCAAAAAGTAGGCTGCTCCTGGGACTGGCAGCATTAGTCTGTGACCTTGGACTAAGTTAAGTACAGTTAGGGGATAATCGAACCAGGTGGATCAAGTTTTGGGTATGAACAAAGATATTGAGATCTGCGTTGTGATCATTTCGATGTGGGGCACGTTCTTTTCTCCCAAGGCCCAAAGGCAGTGGTTTTTAAATTGGCGTGCTGTGAGAAGGATCAAAGTTGTGCCACAAAAAATTGTAAAGATCATTAATTAAATCTTTTTTTTTTTTTTGAGACAGAGCCTCAAGCTGTCGCCCTGGGTAGAGTGCTGTGGCATCACAGCTCACAGCAACCTCTAGCTCCTGGGCTCAAGTGATTCTCCTGCCTCTGCCTCCCAAGTAGCTGGGACTACAGGCGCCTGCCACAAAGCCTGGCTATTTTTTGTTTGCAGCCGTCATTGTTGTTTGGCGGGCCCAGGCTGGATTTGAACCCGCCGGCTCAGGTGTATGTGGTTGGCACCTTAGCTGCTTGAGCCACAGGTGCCGGGCCTTTTTTTTTTTTTGGACCAACGTAATTTAAGTGTGCTGCAGAAGGGTCAAGTATACTGTGAGATAAAAAAAGGTTGAAAAACACTTGGCCTTAAGGAGTCCTGAAATAATTGAAAAGAGAAAGAGCAGTCTGGAAAGAGGAAGGTGGTGAGGAGCCCCACGGTGGCAGTGCCCTGTCTGTCCTCACCTGGAGCTTCAGGTGAAAGGGAAGCAGGTGGAAGGATCGAGGGCCCTGGAATTGAGCAAACTTGTTTTGAATCTCAGTTGAGCCTCTTACAGGCTCTGTGTCTATGGGCAGTTCCTGAACTTGATTCTTCCTTTTGCTGACCAGCAAGTTACAGAGAGTTGACTCAATATATTTAAGTAGTAGGGTGGCCACCAGAAGATGGTAGCTATTATTATTACAAGTAATGTGTTCTGGGCCCCCTGGAAAGGATGTAATTATTTGATGCCGATTCTGTTCCAGGACCTATATGAATATGCTCTTGTTTAATCTGAACAAGTCTCTGAGGTGGTAGTATTCCTGTCTGACAGGTTAAGAAACTGGTGTGTTTGGTGGGCTGGGGGGTTAAGTGACTCTTGTGAAAGTTTCACTAGAACTGGATGGGACTGATCACTGGCAATCCCCAGTGCCAGCTCCGTAGATATCTATTCTTTCACGACTTAACAATTGTAATAGTTGTGGCCTCTTTCTGATGTAAATTGTAGTAATTTTTTTTTTTAGAAAAATAGCAATATATAAAAAGAAAACAAATATCACCTTAATCCCACTACCTAAACAAGACCTGTATTTTGGAGTATTTCTCTCTGGCCTTTTATTATTTAATTTTTTTGGTGGATATTTATCTGTACATAGATAACATTTTTATATGTTTTATATGTTATATGATAACATTTTTATATGTTAATACCTGTGGGTGACAGTTCCTCATCACAGAGCAGTGGGAACCTCGGCTTCCCAAGTCCATACTCCAGCTCTGCCACTCAGTAGACACGTGGTCTAAGTTTCTGGACCTCTCTGTGTCTCAGTCCCCTTATCTGTAAAATAGGATCCATAATAGAAGCTGTCTTACAGGCATATTGTTCTAAGGACTGGATGAGTCAACACGTGTAAAGTGCCCAGGATGATGCCAGGTGCTCAGGAAACCCTATGTCAGGGTGTCAGGGTAACTTCACATTGAATATTCCTCATCCAAAAATCTGAAATCTGAGATGCCCCAGATCTAAAACCTTTTGAGCACCAACATGATACTCAAAATTGGAGCATTTCAGATTTTCAGATTTAAGATGCCCATCTGGTCAGTATAATGCAAATATTTTAAATCTGAAAAAAAAATGCCCATTTAAAACACTTTTAGTCCAAAGTATTTTAGATAAGGGATACTTCCAGGTATTACCACATTTTCATTATGAATCTGATTTCCACCGTTTTGTACTATTTCATTGCATGGATATGCCATGGTCACTTTGAAACCTGCTTATCTTTTCATTGTCTTCAATGCACTGGTGGGCAGCATAGAGATGAGGGCCAGTTCAGTGGCCTGTTTCGTTTGAGACAGAGGCGGGATGTTCAGAGTCATCTCTGTTCCTCATCTTCATTCCAGACTGTGACTCACATCTTGTCAGGCCAGTGTGCTTTCTGGCCATCATAAGAATTGCCCAGCATGGAGACCTCACTTTGTTCTTTTTTTTTGAGACAGAGCCTAAAGTTATCCCCCTGGGTAGAGTGCCATGGCTTCACAGCTCACAGCAACCTCCAACTCCTGGGCTCAAGTGAGTCTCCTGCCTCCGCCTCCCAAGTAGCTGGGACCACAGGCGCCCGCCACAACGCCCGGCTATTTTTTGGTTGCAGCCGTCATTGTTGTTTGGCGGGTCC
>CAUYQS010070933.1:0-24272 GCA_963574585.1 Otolemur crassicaudatus | reverse complement strand
TGTGGTCCCAGCTACTTGGGAGGCGGAGGCAGGAGACTCGCTTGAGCCCAGGAGTTGGAGGTTGCTGTGAGCTGTAATGCCACGGCACTCTACCCAGGGGGACAGCTTGAGGCTCTGTCTCAAAAAAAAAAAAAGAAATATAATTTCAGGTTCACATATGGTATTTTCTGAAACATTTATTACATGCTGGAGAAGAGAAAGCATTACACTGCGGAGACCCTCAGAGGATGAAAGAAATGTGGACAGTATACAAATAAAAGGCCGTGGTTATCTCCAGTTTTGGTTTATGCCCTTAACAGTGGCAGGCAGTAAAATAAAAATTATGTAAGTTGATTAACGGAGAATACCTATTTAGTTCAATAAAGGTAAATAAATCTCTAGTCCCCCCCCCCACCTTTTTAGAGATAACCCTACTTTGTCACCTGTGCTAGAATGCAATGGCATCATCGCTCACAGCAACCTCAGCTTCTTGAGCTCAAGTGATCCTTCTGCCTCGGCCTCCCAAGTAGCTGGGGCTATAGGCGCCTGCCACAAAGCCCAGCTAATTTTTTTCTGTTTTTAACAGAGACGGGGTTTTGCTCTTGCTCAGGCTGGTCTTGAACTTCGAAGCAATCCTTTTACCTTATTCCCAGAGTGCTAAGATTACAGGTGAGAGCCACCACACCCAGCCTCTAGCTCTGTATTTGAATATAATGGGCAGAGAAAAAGGAAGGGAAAATGAAGAGAAATTGAAAGAATGGGGGGAAAAGAGAACTTCAGGAAGATATAGAAGCATTCCAAGTAGCTGGGACTACAGGTGCTCGCCACAACGCCTGGCAATTTTTGGTTGCAGTCGTCATTGTTGTTTAGCTGGCCTGGGCCAGGTTCAAACCCTCCAGCCTCCGTGTATGTGGCTGGTGTTGTAACAACTGTGCTATGGGCACCGAGCCTATTATTATTTTTTGAGACAGAGTCTCACTTCTTGCCCCCAGTAGAGCACCGTGGTGTCATAGTTCACAGCAACCTCAAACTCTTGGGCTCAAGTGACCCTCTTGCCTCAGCCTCCCAAGTAGCTGGGACTATAGGCATCCACCACAATACCAGGCTATTTTTTAAAGACAGAGCTCTTACTGTTGCTCAGGCTGGTCTCGAACTTCTGAGCTCAGGCAATCCACCTGCCTCGGCCTGCCAGAGTACTGGCATTACAGGCGTGAGCTACTGCACCCAGCCCAGAATCCTGTTTAGCAAACAATCCTGCTAAGTCAGTTAGGGAGGATCCCCCTCCCTGGTATCTGATCCAAGTCCTCATTGCCCTTACCTGCCTCGGTATACCTAAGTCCTCAGCCTGTGTGGGGCAAGAACCCTGTTAGTTCAGTTCAGCCAGATGCCCTCCCTGATGTCTTCTCTTAGGACTCACTGTCCATTGCCCCTCACTCTGCCACCACCCCTCCAACCCCAGCTGTCTTGGCAGTGTTCAGACTTGAGCTCAGTCTCTCCCCTCCTCCAACAGCCTTGCAGACAGTATCATCAGAATCATTTCTCTGGGCTGGGCGCAGCGGCTCACACCTGTAATCCTAGCACTCTGAGAGGCAGAGGCAGGAGCAGAGGCAGAGGCAGAGCTCAGGAGTTGAAGACCAGCCTGAACAAGAGGGAGACCCCATCTCTACTAAAAATAGAAAAACTGGAGGGGCATCATGGTGGGTACCTGTAGTCCCAGGTACTCAGGAGGTTGAAGCAAGGTCACTTGAGCCCAGGAATTTTTTTTTTTTTTTTTGAGACAGAGCCTCAGGCTATTGTCCTGGGTAGAGAAATAATCTTTTTTGAGACAGAGTCTTACTCTGTCACCGTGGGTAGAGTGCCATGGCATCATCATAGCTCACAGTGGCCTCAAATTCCTCGGCTCAAGGCTTGGCACCTGTAGCTCAGTGGTTAAGGCACCAGCCACTGGCACCAGGGCTGGTAGGTTCTAACCTGAAGCTTGCCCGAGTCTGCTAAACAAACAAACAAACAAACAAACAAAAAAGCTGGGCATTGTGGTGGACGCCTGTAGTCTCAGCTGCTCAGGAGGCTGAGGCACAGAATCACTTACACCCAAGAGTTTGAGGTTGCTGTGAGCTGTGATGCCACAGCACCCTACTGAGGGTAACACAGTGAAACTCTGTCTCAAGAAAAAAAAGAAGTTGGGTGGTGCCTGTGGCTCAAAGGAGTGGCGCACTGGAGCCATATACTGGAGGTGGTGGGTTCAAACCTGGCCCCAGCCAAAAACAGCAAAAAAAAAGAAGTCACAGGGGAAGGACACAGTGATGCCATTCATCAAGGTCAGATAAGCTCAGAGAAAATAGAAAAAGGATCTGGGGAGCAAACAGGAAACCAGCAGCCCACCCCACTTGTCAATGGACAGCATAAGCTGTGTTTAATTAAGAGGGTGAGAATTCTTTTTTGCTTTAACATGTTAAGAAATCTCTCAGACTGGCCCAAGAGGACCTGGCAGGGCCAGGGGGAAGACGTGCCAACCAGGGCAGTATGGGTGCAGCCACCAGTTAGAGGGAGGAGGCAAGGTCAGGCCATGCCCACCAGCTCTCTCACTGCCTGGAAAGTGACAGTAGCACCGAAAGAGGATCTTACAAGAGACTGAAGGTCAAGAGGGCAGTCGAAGGAGTGGCAGAGACAACTCTGTGTTCTCATCGGGAGTCAAGGCAGTCCCAGGAAGGGTGGGGCTGTGATCTGCAACCTGTTAGGTGGGACCCAGGCCCTGGGTGGAGGCACAGCCTTCAAATCCTCTCTCCCCACCTCGCTCCTGTTGCTGCACGGCCAGCTCTTCTGCACGGACCTCTGTGTTCCGTGCAAAAGCAAAATGACTCTCCCTCTCTGCCCCGGGACTTCGCAGACCCTGTGGCACACAGCACTGCCGAGTCCTCTAGGGATGCACACAGAGTGGGGAGAGGTTTAACATCCCGGGCCAGCCTTGACCAATGGGAGTGTAGGAGCCAATAAACAAATGTGTCCCCCTTCTGTCTCCTGAGTGCACAGTTTTGAGACGCTTTCCACACGTCTTCCCCAGGAGGTCCCACAGGGTCGACCATATGGACACCCGAGCACCAGATGACACGACACAGCATCCCCAGACCAGCTTCCCCTGATTCCCTGTTCCACACCCCCATCCTGCATTCCAAGTTACATGTGTTATATAACTTGGAAAAGAAAAATATGAAGCAGGCCAGATTCCTTTTGGGAATCAACAGCATGGGAATGGCCTGGCCGTAAAAGCACATGGACTCATAATCCAAGACTCTCAGTTGACAAATATGTCTTAATCCCTGAAATGCTGCCCTTTCTGAGTTTGAGAGATTAAAACATGAATAGACCTAACCAATGGAAGTGACAGAAACAGCACACCAGTTTGCTCCAGCAGTTCTATGGGGTGGGAGGAAGATGGGGAATTTACTGGCGCCTGATACCACCCACAGAGAGAAAAGGTCCAGTGGACCAGGAATTCGAACATCATCATATTCAACCTTTCTCCCTCTGAGATGAGCAACATCTCTCAGTTCTGTTTCTCTGCACGTTGGCCACATTTGCTTCTATTCCATGTGAGAACTTTGAGTTTACATCACCCCCAGTTAGTGACAGAGGGTAGAAAGGACTCCTCTCTCCCAGAGACTGTATAAAAGTTCAAGGGAAGGATTCTGATTGGCCCTGTTTGGATGACATGTCCACCCTTTGGGCCAATCACTGTAGCTGAGAAATAAGCTCCTATGATTGGCTGGACCTAGGTCATGTGCTCATACTTGTGGACCAGAGTGTGTGCAGTTCTCAGATTGGCAGCTTCAACAGAAAAGTTTGAAAGGGCACTGGCCAAAAAGAGCTCCCTAAGGGAAGGTGCAGAAGTGGATTCATATTCCTTAGGCCTCACTTCTTCAGCTGCCAGTGTCTGCATTCCTGGCAGGACTTCTTCCCAAATTCACAGACGATGGCTCTTCCCAGTTGCCCATCTGGCTGGAAGCAAAAGCTAATTAACACCCTGGGCATTTGTCAGCAAGTCCCTGACAGGTCTGCTGTGCAAGTTCCCGACCTGAGCAGGTGAAGGTGGAGGCCTGAGCAACGTCTTCTCAGGCACCGCAGCTCATAGAAAAAAAGGAGCCTCACAGCTGCTGAAAATTCTGAAGTAAACAACAAATGTATATTGAGTGTGACAGAGAGGACACGTGAACTTCACCTTCCCAAAGTTCATGATCTACTTGTGGAATTTAAAATATAGCTGTGTGGCCCTGGGCAAGTTACCTAGGCTCTCTGTGCCTTGCTTTCACCCTGTGAAAGACGCCCAGCTCAGCGCTGAGAGGCTCCTGCCCCCATGACGTCCACACCACTTTCCAGAGTTCCCTGCATGCACCCTGGGTTCCCACAGGCCTGGGCCCTTCCTGGACTCAAGTGTGCTGTTTAACTCCTCCAGCCCTTTGCACCTGCTGCCCCATTGCCAGAGTTCCCCCCTTATCTTTTCAAACTGTTCACACATCTCTCTGCAATATGTGTCACAGATAAATATGCCTTGTCCCAAGGATGGCAAGAAAGTTTAGCATTTTTTTTTTAAGTTTATGCAATTCACCAGGCCCACAGAGGAAGAGAGAAACATCTCTGGGGTTGTAGGGGTGTGCGCAAGTGAGGGCAGCAGCAAGCCTGTGTCAGGTGCTTAGTTATAGCACCCCAGTTACTGTGCTAGGACCTCTCCATGAATCAAATCCATAAATTCTGCTCAGCGCCGTGGCTCACGCCTGTAATCCTTACACTCTGGGAGGCCAAGGCAGATGGATCACCACAACTCGGGAGTTTGACACCAGCCTGAGCAAAAGCAAAACCCTATCTCTACTAAAAATAGAAAAACTAGCCAGATGTTGGGATGGGCACCTGTAGTCCCAGTTGCTCAGGAGGCTGAGGCAAGAGGATCACTTGAGCCCAAGAGTTTGAGGTTGCTGTGAGCTGTGATGCCACAGCATTCTACCAGGGAGTGAGACTCTGTATCTAAATAAGTAAATAAATCCATAAATCCCCCTTGCAATCCTTGTGGTAGGCTCTATTGTAACCCTTATTTCACAGAGGAGGAAAGCAAGGCACAGAGAGCCTAGGTAACTTGCCCAGGGCCACACAGCTGAGGTGACCTCAAACCATCTTCAGGCCAAGTGCCATCACAGCATGCTGCTCCAAAGAGGACAGCCCTGCTGAGCCAGGCCTGGAAGAAGAGGGGTTGGGACAGGGAGTTCCAAGGGTCTGGCTGCAGATAGTGGAGGTGGCGGCCCAGGACAGCCACCTCTTCCACATAGAAGGCTCCTGGGACCCTGTGTTCCTTCCTCCCTCGAGTTCCCACAGCAGAGGGCTGGCCTCTGTCTCCCTTTATCTCACTGTATTGCAATTTTGTGCTCACATGTCTATCTCTCCTGCTAAAGAGGCAGGGGCTGGGTCCCACTCAGCTCCTTTTGGCCAGAATTATTTGCCCAGCCCAGAAACTACCCATTTTTCTTGAATAAAGGTAAGGAACAGGATTTAAGACTCCAGAAGCCCTGGAGAGAACACAGCTAGATCCACTCCAGGAGTAGCCACGCAAGAAGCCAGGGCCTGGCACCAGCTCAGAGTGGGAGCAGCTGCTCAGCTGACAAGGTACTGACCATGCATTTGCTATTCCCCTAAGGAGAGCTAGGCTGGGTCTGGAGTCTGAGCTTGAACTCTGCAGACAGGACTTAAGGGATGTCAACCTCTAGAATTGTGTAGAACAGGCAGATTGCTGGGGAATGCAAGAAACGTTGAATAGAATGGTTGTAAATTCTGAGAGGATGTGTCTGTTACGCTGTCTGATGCTCTGCTCCTAGAATCCCATAGGTACCTCCGAACTCAGAGGGAATATGTGTTGTAATCAATTAGCAATGTCTTCCATGGACATGGGAGTGAGAGGTTAGACACACATGTTATGTGTTTACCATCCTCAGTAGCAGAGCTGTAGGAGAAGGAAGGTGGGCAGATTACTAGAAACAATAGCAGCTAACTTTTTTTCTTTTTGAGACAGTCTCACTATAGTCACTCTGGGTAGAGTGCCGTGGAGTCACAGCTCACAGCAACCTCAAACTCTTGGGCTTAAGCAATTCTCTTGCCTCAGCCTCCCAAGTAGCTGGGACTACACGTGCCCGCCATAATGCCTGGCTTTTTTTTTTTTTTTTTAACAGTTGTCATTGTTATTTTAGCTGGCCCTACCCACTGAGCACAGGAGCCACCCCCTTTTTTTTTTTTTTGAGATAGTCTCACTATATTGTCCTAGGTAGAGTGCTATGGCATCACAGCTCACAGCAACCTTAAATTCTTGGGCTCAAGAGATTCTCTCGCCTCAGCCTCATAAATAACTTGAATTGCAGGCACCCGCCACAATGTCCTGCTATTTTTAGAGACGGGGAAGTCTCACTCTTGCTCAGGCTGGTCTCGAACCTGTGAGCTCAGGCAATCCACCGGCCTCATACTCCCAGAGTGCTGGGATTACAGGTGTGAGCCGCCATGCCTGGCCACAGCTAACATTTATTAAGCCCTTAGAATATGCCAGGCACCATGTTAAATGCTTTTCCTGCTCTAACACATTTAGTCCTCAGAATAACTCTAGGAGATAAATGCCATTATTTTCCCTTTTCTAAAAGGTCAACTGTATGAGGGCTATGATTTTTCTTATCTGTGTTGATTAACACTGTGTCCTCAGTACTGCGAGAGTACCTGGCACCTATCTGCTGGTGAGCAAATAGGTGGTGCAGGTAATGTAGGTTTGCAGAGACACCTACCTGACACCTGCTAGTCCTCCCTCCATCTCCACGGCCTCGCTCCAGGGGCTGGAATCTTCCTTTCCCTCCCATCAAAACCTGACTTAGAAAAAGTGCCTTGGCTGGGCCTGGTGGCTCACACCTGTAATCCTAGCACTCTGGGAGACCAGGCAGGTGGATTGCCCGAGCCCACAGGTTAGAGACCATCCTGAGCAAGAGCAAGATCCCTGTCTCAAAAAATAGCTGGGAGTTGTGGTAGGTGCCTGTAGTCCTAGCTACTTGGGAGGCTGAGGCAAGAAGATTGCTTAAGCCTAAGAGTTTGAGGTTGCTATGAGCTATGACCCATGGCACTCTACCGAGGGTGACAGAGGGAGACTCTGTCTCAAAAAACAAAGAAAAGAAAAAGTGCCCATTCCAAATGATTTCTTTTTTTTTTTTTTTTTGAGACAGAGCTTCAGGCTGTCCCCCTGGGTAGAGTGCCGTGGCATTACAACTCACAGCAACCTCCAACTCCTGGGCTCAAGCGAGTCTCCTGCCTCCGCCTCCCAAGTAGCTGGGACCACAGGCGCCCACCACAACGCCCGGCTATTTTTTGGTTGCAGCCGTCATTGTAGTTTGGCAGGTCCGGGCTGGGGATTCAAACCCGCCACCTTAGGTGTACGTGGCTGGCGCCTTAGCCGGTTGAGCTATAGGTGCCAAGCCCATTTCATATTTCTTAAAGCAACTGTTCACAACCCCTTAATTAATTATGTGATTCAATAATGCACTGAGATTTGCAGTTTGAAAAATACAAGATTATAGGCATCTGAATTGCTAATCCACATTGATCTGTACTTTCTCATAGTTTGACCAATACAAACTACAGTAGACCCTGGTGCCAAGGAAGGACCCACTGCCAAGTGGTGGAGATAGCTGGTTGCCCCACCACACCTGTTCTTCCATGCTTCTTCCTGGCCGTATCGTAGTTCAGTTGACACCACTTTTCCCAGCTTCCCTGGCAGGGATATGAAACCATGCGACTAAGCTTCACCAGTAAATTGTGAGTGAAAATGATTATATGATTCTGCACTACTTGGTTAAAAAAAAAAATCCCTTGCTCTGAACTTCTGTCTTTTCCCCTTCCTGTCTAGAATCTGGTGTGACAAGAACCTCACCTTAACCATGCAGTAAAGGATAACAGCCTAAAGCAGAATCCAGCAAACTACTGCCCATGAAAAAAATGCAGCCCACCACTTGTTTGAATAAATAAAGTTTTATTGAAACACAGCCAAGTACATTTTTTAACATATCATCCGTGGCTGTTTTGTGCTACAATGGTAGATTTGAGTTCCAACAGGATACATTAGGTCCTGCAAAGCCAATAATATAAGGGCTGTCTGGGAAGTATCCAGCCATTAATATGAAAAATAATATTAATGTCTGGATACTTTCTGACAGCCCTCCTAGTTACTGTCAGGCCCTTTACAGTAAAAGCTTGCTGGTTTCTACTCTGGAGGGTGCAGAGAGAGCTATCTTTTCAGTGGGGTCCCTGGGAAAGTTCCTGGGGAGACAATTCCCACCTTTCCTAGACTGTTTTGTGAGAGCAAAATGAACTTTTATATGTGGCTCAAGCCTCTGCATTTTTTGGAGTCTCTTTGTTACAGCAAGTTAATTTTGCCTTATCTAGTATACCCTCCCAATCCCGTTGGCCTCCAGACTGCACAGTCCTCTCGGACAAGAGCTGCCACTGTCTTCTCCATGCCATCAGCATAGCTCTTAGTCCATTGCACTGCACCCATTTGTTTCTGGATCTGCCTCCACATAGATTATTATGCTCCTCTAAATAGAGACCTTGCCAGTTCACTTCCACATCCCAGTACCCAGCAAAACGCCTGCCACAGAGTAGGCTCCCAAAGATTTGGGTTCCTGAGACTCAGGAGTGAAGGAAGTTCCCATCTAGGCCTTAAAGATTTCAGATACCCCATCGCTCCATCCTGACATCAAATTAATTTTCTGTTTTATTCTGTTGCTGAGAAATTTACTTAAGAATTGCCAGGGCGGTGCCTGAGGCTCAAAGGAGTAGGGCGCCGGCCCCCTATGCCGGAGGTGATGAGTTCAAACCCAACCCCCGCCAAAAACTGCACAAAAAATAAATTAAATTTAATTAATTAATTAATTTTTTTAAAAAAAGGATTGCCACTAACTCACTGATGAGACTACACCACATCTTGAGTAGGTTCAGACTTTCTCAGCATGCATTAGGACTGGCTGGTCCCACCGTATAACCTGGAGCTTCCCTGTATACTGTCTTTCCCTTCAGCCATCCAGAAGTGATTTTGCTGCCACATTCAGAAGTCTGGAATTCCTTCCACTTGCCCATCAAGTTCCATTCTGAGAAAAATATTCAGGTCTCAATGGTCTATGGATTGGAACAACTAGGTTCACTGCCTACTGTGATCCTCACTGTGAACCTCACGTATACTCAGTTTGCTATGGATTCAGTAATACCACTTCTGACACTTGCCTTGAGTTTCCTTTGACACCATCCCGTTTAGTGGTACATAGAGGGTGACTTCCCCAAATCACACAAACTAAGGTTGCCAGACAACGGAAGGATAGGGCTCCTCCAAGCTGTATCAATTGAATTAAAAAATTAGACTTAAAAAAAAATGTTTGCGTGGGGACCCAAAATCTACATTTATACAATCTTCTAAGGAAGATACATTAATGTTTTGACTTACAGCATTTGAGACTGACTGGTATCGATCATAGCTGATGAGGACAATGTTATACACAGACGCTGTACACAAAAGATAGTCAATAACAAGCCAAAATATGCAGACTTCCTTTCCAAAATCCCAATTAAACATCTTGTGAGGAACATACAAAGGAATGGAGATCACACCTGCACAGGGAAAAAATAAGGGTTAAAAAAAAAGGCACACATCAATGAATCCAAAGGGACATATTCTAACAGGTACACAGCATGATGATACATCTGAGTTCACTGAAAGCGGTTTGATCACAATTTAGAAATTCATGGTATTTTGTCTTTACATTTCATTTTATAATTGCGTTCACAGTATTGTGAACACTGTGCAGTCGGCCCTTCGCAACTGTGTGTTGCATCTGTGGATTCAAACCAATGGCAGATAGAAAATACTCAGGGAAAAATAACTGTTTGAACTGAACATGTACAGTCTTTTTTCTTGTCATTTCCTAAACAATACAGCATAACAACTATTTACACAATATTTACATTATATGAAGTATTATGAGTAATCTAGAAATGATCTTAAGTACACAGGAGAATGTGCATAGGTTATACGCAAATTCTCTGGCAGTTTATATCAGGGACTGGAGCTTCTGCAGATTCCATTACTGAAGGCAGGGCCTGGAACCAATTCCCCATGGATACCAAGGGACAGCTGTACCTTCGACAGGTCCTTACTACTTTACTGTACTTCTAGCCATACATAGCACAAATCGTCTTCACCTTCACGATCCAATCCAAATAGGATGGACCACCCTTTGCCCCAGTAACAGCCAATAGATATTGTCCAATGAATGACGTGCACATTGAACTTAAATTAATAACAGCTAATAGATATTGTCCAATTACCATAGGCCAGACATCGTGCTATGTGTATTACAGATGTCATCTCATTTAAACTTCCTAGAAATTTTGTGAGGTGGGGACCATGGTGAGTTAACAGTTTTAAAGAACCTGAAGCTCAAAAAGGAAACATGATTAGAGCAAGTTCTAAGAGAACTTGGTAAGAGAAGATCGGACTTGAAACCAGGCCATGTGATTTCAGAACCTCTGACTTTAACCATGACTTTCCTCTGAATGAACAGAGATAAGCTCTACGACAGTGATTCAGTCCAGCACAAAAACTGCATACCTTAGTACTAAACAGCTAAACTGAGCTCTTTTACCTTTGAGGGGCTTTTAATTGCATTGACATTTACAGTGGGTGTCACTGCTTGCTGAGAATGTGATCTACTAAATGGAAACTCCGACAAAATCTTAATTTTATTGATTATCTTCATAGTTTATCAAGTACTTGCAGGAATTTCCGTCTTTGTATGAGAACCAAATTAAGAATAATAGTAAAGATAAAAGAAAGGAAAGGAGGAAGGAAACTCTTATCCCCAAACAAGACCACATGAGGCTGTAATGGCGTGGTTTCAGAACCAGTGAGGGAAAACGCAGAACTTAATATCCTCTGCCAGGCTTACACACACAGATGAGAGAAACCATGCAGATGAAGAGTTGCACGGTCAGTTCTTACATGTAATTCAAATAAGCTGTTTGATTCATGTCTTGTCAAGAAGACATGTTGTGGGGTGCGCGCACAGGCGTGCATGTACCTGTGGTATAAACTTGATCAACGGGTTCCCCCCGAGGTAAGTTAAAATATCTCAAAAACAGAGACATGTATGTTAGCCCACAGTTGTTCCTGATGGTGTTCCCAGCATGAATATTTTCACACCCGCACTCACTATTCCCACCAAGAAAGAACAAGAGGCCTAGAATGGTTTGCCTTATAGATACTACTGACTTCAATACAATTTGTCACTGGCTTTCTGAGTTACTCGAAAGAGGAAGGGTACATTGGAAACCGTAGGAACTGCCTGAGATAGCCATTAGCTTAAAACAGGCTCTAGTTTTCATAGACACTGCTGTGGTCACCTTGTGTCTGTGTGATGTTTCCACCCATGTGTCTTGCTCTTCCCTCTGTCTTGTTGAGTAACAGAGAGGATTGTGGCTCATTCCAAAGGAGCTTCAAAAGAGTGAATCTGAACTGTTTCTCTGATAGACGCACCCCACCCTACCCCCAGGTGTTTCTGCAACTTCTATCCTGGAATTGTGCTTCTGGGTCAAATGGGCTTGGTAAGTAAAACTAAGAGTCAGTTCCACGAAAAGAGCAATAATCCTTTAAAAGTGAGAGAAAACAAACAAACGATATGAAGAGAAGGTGATGGAGGGAGGAGGTGAAGGGGCTGGGGAAGGAAGGAAGGGAAGGTAAAGATGAGAAGACAGGCCGGTGAGCCCCGCCTCCCGGACCTCCAGCTCTCACCTCCGCCCCTCGTCCCGCCCCACTCCCATCTCCAGCCCTTCGGGCACCAAGTGCACCGCACACCCTCCCACCTCAGGTCCTTCCCACTAGCTGTTCCGTAGCACAAAATGCTCTTTCCCAGAGCTCCTTCTGTTTGCTCAGTGTGTCTTTCTCAGCGAGCCCTCGCTCCAAAGTCTAAAACTGCGACTCCGTCTCCCTCATCTCTGCTATATTTTTCTTGGTAGCAATTTTCATCCTCTAAAATGCTGTATAAATCTTATTTACTTATTTCTATTGCTTACTGTCTGTCCCCACCCCATCCCTGATCCCAATATAAATAGAAGCACCATGAGGGCAGGGATTTTCATCTACATTTTTATCATCCCCAGCACTCAGAGTACCTGCTTCAAAATAAGCCATTTTTGATGACTAGATGAGGATGGGGAAGCTGTTTTGCTTTAAAGTTGCCACCCATCTGCCCATTCTTTCTAAGCTAACTAAGAAGTTACACCTCCCATGAAAAAAATGATAATCAAAAGGTGGGGGAGATAAAAAACCCTGGTAATTCTTTGGGCCAACTGAGGAAAGTGTGGATGATGGTGAGTCCTAGAGGATATTGTGGACTGATTATCTGTTTGTCCTTCCTCCTCCCATTTATACACGGCAGCCCTAACCCCCAGTGTGGTATATTTAGAGATAAAACTTCTAAGGATGAAACTGAGAGTAAATGAGGTCATACATAAGGGTGGGGCCCTGGTCCAATAGGAATAGTGTTCTTATAAGACCAGACGACAGACCTCACACTCAGAGAAATGCCACAAGAGACTATTATGAGAAGGCAGCCATCTGCAAGTCAGAAAGAGAGCCCTCGCCAGGAATCAAAATGTGCCAGAATCTTGATCGGGAACATCTCAGCCTCTAGAACTAAATAGAGAAAATAAATGTCTGTTGTTTAAGCCACCCAGTCTACAGTATTTGGTCATGGCAGCCCAAGCAGACCAATCCAGAGGGTGAGAGAAGAGTCTCGGCCTGGGGCATGAAGGTATGAAAGATAAACTTTGCCATCCTGAAAATCTCGGGCAGGCTGTTGGCACCAGCCATCTTTTGCCCCTGAAGATCCTGCCCAAGTGTCTATCACATGGTCATGTAGGTTGAAATACCTACCAATGAAAACATTGGTCATGCAACATCAGTTTCATAGATACTGATGTAGATACAGATAGTATATTTTTCTCAAATAGTGCAGAGATGAGATCTGCTTATTTACCATCCAGTGTAGGCTAATACTGGAATTTTTCCTAATAAATATTTTCCAGGAGTTAATTCACCCTGAGCAACTAGGTACCCAGGTGCCACAAATTTAGATTCTCAACAGGAGGCTAGTCGTGACACCAGTGGGAAGAGGGCATTGAGCCAGAAAGCCCAGGGTTCCGAGCGTCTGAGAGGCTCTAATCTGCCCTGCCATCGTCACATGGCTCTGCAGCCCGGCATATCAAGAATCACTGTTCAGGCTACATGAAACCTCTCAAGGGTTCTACCCGCCCCACCCCACCTCCTGCATTCCTCCAGGCGCAGAACTGAAAGGCTGACAAAGAACAAAGAATAGTGTTGGCAGAAAACTCACATCTTACTACAAAAAGCTCTCAGGGACTGTCAAAATTCTTGCATCATGGCCCACATTGTGTTAAGTGAACAGACCCCGGGATGAAGCTTGCTGCAGATGTGGGAAACCTAAAAGCTGACTCAGGCAGATTAATGGAGACTCTGACTTGCGCCCAACTCCTCTCATTAGGAGTAAAAAAACGCGAATTCTCCCCCTACCCATCTGCCGTTGGAGGGAGACCACCAGGACTACTGAGCAGCTACATCTGCAGGGCCCTTTCTCGAAGAAGAGCCTGGTGCTCAAGCTCTTGATGCTGACCTTGGGCCTGATGTGAAGACATTCTTATCTGGAACCATCTTTGCTCAAGAGCTCCAGGCCCCAGCCTCTCTCCGCTGTTTCACCTCATCCTTCCTACCACAGGCCAGTCGGGGCCTCACTCCCTTTGGGTTAGTGGAAACCCATCATCTATTTTAGGTGCAGACTGCCATCAACACCAGCAGGATTATGCCAAGGGGAAAGAGATAAGAGTATTTATAGCAGAACTTTCTCTGTGTTCACATACGTGTGTATCTGGGCATGTTTTTGTGAGCAGAGAGAATGATGTAGAAGGATCTACATCACGCAGCAAATGGTGGTCACCTGGAGAGACAGCATTTGAGGAGGGAAATGGGGAGACTGTTGCATTTTTTAAATATTTCTCTACTGTTCAGCTGCCTTTATCTGTGAGCCTGTTATGTCTATGCCATGAATCCTAAATCAATCTGTCCCGCTAGAAATTTCCTCCAGAACTGTCCACAAAACAGCAGAACCATAGCTGCCCTCCCCCAGCGCCCTTTATCTCTATTAACAGTGCCATACTGATTTTGGTCCCAGAAGCCCAATCTTCAACTCCTCTTCCTCTTTCTGCTGCCAGACCCCACCTCCAGCAGCTCTGCCTCCCACCCAGACTTTCCACTTTCCCCCTAGCTCAGATGCCAACTGCCTGACTTATGCCTAGATTGCTGCAGGCTGGTCTCTGAAACCAGCTGCCCAACGTTCCTGCTGCCACACCTCCTAGGGCTCTTCTGATGCCCCAAAGGTAAAGCTTCCAGCCAGCCAGCCAGCCAGCCACTCACCTGTTATAAAATCCTTAAATCTCCCTATGACCTGCTGAATAAATTCCACTCCAGACTCACACTGGTATTCAAAGGCCTTCTCTATATAGATTCCAGCTACATCCCTACTCTCCCCTGCACCCATCTGCACACCAGCCAGCTCCAACCTCACCCTTAGAATACAGGCACAGTGATTTTCTACCAGCGCACTTTTGCTGATTCTTGGAATACTCCTCTTCTCCCTGTCTCTGCCTACAGAAATTCTATTCATCCTTCCCAGTTCACTTCAGATGCTACCGTCCACTAACTGATGTGCTTTAGCCCTCGTCTGAGTGCCCATAGCACATGTTGGGTTTTCATGGGGGTCCCACATTATACTTGACTGCTATAGTCGTTTGCGAACTCCCCTTATCCACCCTACTACACTGAGACTTTTACTGAAGGGAGAGATGAGCCTACTCTTCTTAGGTCCCTGCTTGCCTCACAGTGCCTGTGCCCCATCAGTATTTACACATTATAGATACTATACAAACATTCACGACCTGGGTTTGGGGGATACACATCTGCAGAGAAATCAAAAAAGAGGAGGACTGACATCTGTTGAGCAACCACCATGTTCCAGGCAATGAACTAAGTATTCTGTGAGTTTTGTTTCATTTTAACATAAATGCAAGCTTGATGTCGCTATAAATAAAAATAATCTGAATATGTACGATTAAATTATACTGGAAGCTCCTATAAAACAGTATCACCAGCTGACATTTCCGTGGTCTACTTCCTGTGATAAGCAGTGTTAAAAATGATAACCATCAGGCAGCGGAAAGTTACAAAGTACATGTTTTCAAAGAAAGGTTAATTTGATTTCTATGGTGTCTTACAATGTTAGTGGTGGGTATATTCTACAATATAATGCAGCATATCATAAAATAACACTATTAACCATACTATTTAATTGACCTGAATATCTCATTTTCTGATTGTGTTTGTTACCAGCAAATACATAAATATATTTCCTATTACTCTAACACTGTGGAAACTATATTTACTTAAAGAGGAATATTTCTACTCATATATCTAAACAAATATGGAAAAATAGGTACAGAAACAAATAACTTCAGAACTAGGACAGTTTTAGAACTATTTTGGATTTATTTTTACTTCTATAAACATAAATAAACTATTTTCAAATAAAAATTCCCCTAACAACACTGATTTACATATGTTTAATGTTCCCTTAAAGTTCCATATAACCCTCATCCAAATTTTAATACTTAAATTTTTTGTTTTTCATTTTCCCCCATCTCCTACAGTCTCCTGAAATAACAAAAGTTTAAGGTTTTAGAAACAAATTGTAACTGGAAATTACGATCTTAAATAAAGATATGGAACTTACCCACGAAGAAGTCAGAAATGGCCAAGTTAAGAAGAAAATAATTACTTCGATGTCTGAGATTTTTGTCCACCACAAAAGCTAAAATGACTACAGCATTTCCTAGCATTATAGCAAAAGCCAGCAAGTACATTAAAAATGCTAAAGTAATACGGGTGCTTAGTAATAAATTAATTGTGCTATTGGTATCTGACATCACAACAAATGATGAAGAAGTTCAATATAGCAAATAAATCCGGCCAGACGATTCTGACAACTGTATTTTTCAATCAGGTCCCTAAAGTATATAGTCTTCTACACAAAACAGCATTTTGTAATCTAGTACTGATCTCAGAGTACTTCCTGATTCTTGATAAAGCAAACTTGTGGTAGTAGTTTAACTGACGTTGAAAGTGTATTTCCAAAACAGAGTGAAATGTTTATCTTAAACATTTTAATGTGATTTATCCATCTTTAATGAATGCAGCAATATTATGTAATATCTATAAAAAGTAATAAATTGGGCTCAAATGACATTCAATTTATTTTTTTTTATTTATTTATTTTTTTTTTTTTTTTTTTTTTTTGCAGTTTTTGGCTGGGGCCAGGTTTAAACCCACCACCTCCGGTATGTGGGGCTGGTGCCCTACTCCCTCAATTTTTTTTCTTTTGAGACAGAGCCTTGCTCTGTTACCCCAGCCACACTTCAGGGGCATCATCATAGCTCACAGCAACCTTAAACTCCTGGGCTTCAGCAGTCCCTCTGCCTCAGTCTCCCAAGTAGGCAGGACTACAGGTAGACAACACCATGCTCATGCCCAGATAATTTTTTCTATTTTTTGTAAAGACTAGGTCTGACTCTTGCTCAGGCTGGTCTCAGTCTCAAGCAATCCACCTTGACCTCCTGAAGCATCAAGTTACAGGTGCGAGCCACCAGACCCAAACAAGATTCATTTTTAAAACTCATACAGAGCTAGTTAAATATTCTGTTCTGGAAATGATAGAGTAAGAGGGGCTGGATTTCACTGTTCTGTCTGAAACAACTAAAAAACTGGATCATGGTTTTCAAGACACTGGACATTACGCAATGAAGGACAGTGATTCCTGAGAAAACTTTGAGCCCTGCCGTTACTCCAGCTTACGGTCTTGAGAGAGTTTCCAGGGCATGAGCATAGGGGGAAATTCAGGGAGAGCCCAGCAGACTCCCTGGGATGTAGAAGGGAAGTCAGGAGTACCTTAGAAGACTCTCTGCAGAGCCCCACTGAGAAAACTACCTAGAGATCTACAGAGGACCACCTCAAGTACTCAGGTATTCACAAGTGGAGGTAATGTCCTTAGGCAAGGAAAAGAACCACTCAAAAAGATTCAAGAGAATAGTACCTAGTACTCAAACAGGGCTGGGTAGAGTGCCGGCTCCCATCAGCTAAACAGGAAAAGCTCATAATTCCTCGGGCAGTGGGTAGTATACTTACAGGGGTCTTGCCCTGGAAGTTGGAAATAGCCCTATATTAAGCATTGTTTGGGTCTTATCTAGCAAATCTTAGAAACAAGACCTGAAAGGATCAAACTGTTTCCAAATAACTTGATTGCAGTCTTGAACATAGCTCAAGAATATTGAACATAACAAATATTCAATCTCCCAAAAGGTAAAATTTACAATGTCTGGAATCCAGCTAAAAATTATTAGACATGCCAAGAAGCCAGTAGGTATGACCCATAATGTGGAGAAATATCAATTGAAGCTAACCCAGAATTGACACAGATATTAGAAATAACAAAGACCTTAAAACATGATATGGAATATGGAAACAGGAATAAGGAATAAAGCTGTATTTTTAAGATACCCAAATCAAACATTTAGAAATGAAAATGAGAATATCTGAATTAAAAATACGCTGTACCCTCAGCGCCTGTAGCTCAAGTGGCTAAGGCACCAGCCACATACACCTAAGGTGGCAGGTTCAAATCCAGCCCTGGGCCCACCATAAACAACAATGACAGCTGCAACCAAAAAATAGCCGGGTGTTATGGCGGGCACCTGTGGTCCCAGCTACTTGGGAGGCTGAGGGGGGAAACTCACTTGAGCCCAGGAGTTGGAGGTTACTGTGAGCTGTGATGCCATGGTACTCTACCCAAGGGGACAGCTTGAGGCTCTGTCTCAAAAAAAAAAGAAATACGCTGTAAAGAATTCATGGCAATCAGAAATTAAAGAAGAAAAAATTAATGAACTTGAACATGTGGTGGTATAAATTACCTACAGCAGAAAACAGATAGAAGATAATTTTAAAAAAATCTTACAGCATCATTAAGCTAGAGGACAACTTCAAGTAACCTAATATATGTCACTTGAGAGGAGAAACAGAAAAGCAATTGAATTAATTGGTCAAGGCCGTCAAAATGGGATAAAAACTGTGAACCAAGAAGCTCAGTAAACCCCGAACACAAGAAACATAAGGAAAACTACACAAGGCATATCAAATAAAATTTCTCAAAACCAGTGTTAAAAAGAAAATCTTAAGGGCAGGGGTGGGGGGGTGGGAGAGGAGGAAGACATAACATGCCAAATAAGAAACCTTGGGTTTCAGCAGATTTCTCAACAGAAGCAATCCACACAAGAGGATGGTGGTTGCAACATCCTTCAAGTGCTAAAAGGAAACGAGTGTCAATCTAGAAATCTAGGGCCAGTAACAGTGGCTCAGGCCTGTAATCCTAGCTCTCTGGGGGCTGAGGCAGGTGAATTGCTTGAGCTCAAGAGTTTGAGAACAGCCTAAGCAAGAGCAAGACCCCGATCTCTACTAAAAATGGAAAAACTGCCTGGGTATCGTGGTGGGCGCCTATAGTCCCAGCTACTTGGGAAGCTGAAGCAGGAAGATCTCCTGAACCCAAGAATTTGAAGTTGCTATGAGCTACGATGACACCATGGCACTCTATCCAGGGTGCCAGAGTGAGACTATGTCTCAAAAAATAAAAATAAAAATAAACCTATAAATCTATATTTAGTATTATAAAAAATATCTTCCAAAAATGAAGGCAAAATAAAAGCTTTTTTAGATATGTCAAGCTGAAAGGATTCCATCACCAGAAAACTTGCACTGCAAGAAATGGGAGAGGAAGTCCTTCAGGCAGAAGGAAAATGATGTCAAATGAAAATATGAATCTATACACATGAATGAGAACCACAGAAATGGAGGATCTCTTGCTGGCCCTCCTAAGAGTTGCTAGAAGGAAAAGACTGTATTTTGTTCCATTCCGTGTTGCTACTTTTTGTTTAAGTATGATACACATACAAAAAGGTATGCAAATTATAAATGGATAATTGGTGAATTTTTACAAATGGAACATACCCATGTAACCACCACCCATGTCAATAAGCACCTCTAAAGTGCTTTCCTGGCTCGACACCCGTAGTTCAGTGGTTAGGGCCCCAGTCACATACACGGGGGCTGGCAGGTTCACACTCAGTCCAGGCCCGCTAAACAACAATGACAACTACAACAACTACAACAACAACAACAACAAAAATAGCCAGGCACTGTGGGGGGCACCTGTAGTCCCAGCTACTTGGGAGGCTGAGGCAAAAGAATCACTTAAGCCCAAGAGTTTGAGGTTGCCGTGAGTTGTGACACCATAGTGCTCTACAGTATGGTGAGACTTTGTCTCAAAATAAATAAATAAATAAATGCTTTCTCTTTTCCCTTTTCCTGTTACTCAACTGTCATGGGTAAGTACCACCCAGACAATGAAAAGCATGTAAATTGTGTACTTGATAAATAGCATTGTGCATTCAAAAATTACATAAAAAATACTTTTTCATATATATTCATTCTCTATGATCTATGTTTGGATGGTTGATTTATTTAAAATCTTTACAGTCGGCTCCATTAGGATTTGTTAATTTCAATGCTTTTAACTGATTAAAGTGAAGAGGAAAAGGAATCGAGTACATTTCCCCTATCTTTATAATTTACTATTCTTTTTTTTTTTTTTTTTGAGACAGAGCCTCAAGCTGTCCCCCTGGGTAGAGTGCCATGGCATTACAGCTCACAGCAACCTCCAATTCCTGGGCTCAAGCGAGTCTCCTGCCTCCGCCTCCCAAGTAGCTGGGACTACAGGCGCCCGCCACAACGCCCAGCTATTTTTTGGTTGCAGCCGTCATTGTTGTTTGGCAGGTCCGGGCTGGGGATTTGAACCCGCCACCTTAGGTGTACGTGGCTGGCGCCTTAGCTGGTTAAGCTATAGGCGCTGAGCCATAATTTACTATTCTTTCTCACCAACTATAACCTGAGCCTGAAGCTCTTTTGCTGGACAATTCCAGCTAATACATATTCATGAGTATCTACTTCGAAAGCAAGAATAGGACTGGGTCATAAAAAGGCCAATACCTCTGAGTTCAGAACTTACATCTTTTTTAGCCTAAAATCACTGCCACAAAGATTGAGTTTTCCACAGGAGACAGTCTATAATAAGGAAGGAAGGAAGGGGCAAGCTGAGATTTGCCCTATGCCACCCCATCTCCCTACCTCAGACTTTAGAGAAACTTTGGGAACTTTCTACATTTCTAACTGTTCAGATCAAAGCACTCAGTTCACTGCTCGTGCAGGCAGCAAAGCGTGAAATAACATCGCGTTCCAAGGACTTATCTTCTCAGCATTTTGAAAGTCGTGGACTAATAGGGAGTTGGATTGGAAAATTAAAATACCTACATATGAAGATGAGCATGACAAAGAAGCAAAAGGCTGATATACAAGCTTCCAACATTGTGTTCTGCAACTTCAGGAGAGGGGAACTAAAAGCGAAGTTCATTAGATAAAGGATTATGCCTTTTGGTAGAATTAGAGAAAGAGGAGTAAATACAGGCATTTTCTTACAAGTCTTTCCTTTACCACAATTTTCTTTTCCAATGGTGGATCTGGTGGGCCTTAAAACCAAGGCTACCATTAAGAATCCCAAAGTCTAGTAATATTCCAAAACAAGATATTGGATATATTAATTTGAACCTAAATGTAAAAATTCCAGAGACTTACAGGATGGATTATCTGTTCCCTGCACCTTGCCAAGTTGGGACTGACAATGGAAATGTTTTGTTGTCTCATGGAAAGGATATCCCATTTCTCTGTATTTATCCAATATGACTCCCTACTATTGAGGATGAACCAAAAGATAAACCCTGGAATATCTCATCTTGAAAGCTACCAGCAATGTAGTCTAGCCCAGTGACTAAACCAGAGGGACCTACTGTAGGGGGAAAGGCTTGGATTTAAATTACTAATAAATGGAAGAAAGATGAAATTGTTGCTGAGAGGAACGGATCTAATAAATGAGAAATACAGGCCAGACATGGTGGCTCACACCTGTAATCCTAGTACTCTAGGAGGCTGAGGCTGGAGGATCCCTTGAGCTCAGGAGTTTGAGACCAGCCTGAGCAAGAGCAAGAATCTTGTCTCTACTAAAAATAGAAAAATGAGCCAGGCATTGTGGCAGGTGCTTGTAGTCCCAGCTATCCAGGAGGCTTAGGCAGAAAGATCACCCAAACCCAGGAGTTTGAGGTTGCTGTGAGCTAGGCTGACATGGGGCACTCTAGCCTGGGCAACAGAGTGAGACTTTGTCTCAAAAAAAGGAGGGGGGTTGTTAAAGAAGAGAAGTGTAATATAATTTTGGTACCTTAAGAAAATCTTAGAGCAAAAGAATAATATTCTCTCTTAATTTTGATTTAGATGTCCCTTGTAGGACAAGATTCTGTTTTCTAAAACCTCCTCTTTTGAAGAACCAAACAGTAAGCAGTACAACAGGCAACCTAGTGACTATACATATACTCCTAAGAATGGTCTATGTCCTAAAAATGGATAAACACAGGGGAGCTCTGACTAAAACTGTATGAAACAATACTAATGTGGATATGTTTTCTGGTTCTCATTTCAAAGGATAGAACTATTATCAAAGATCTGAGTTAGGAAACAGTTTGGGAATACACATCCAATCGAATCTAAAGAACACTGATTAATACTAACCCGAATGAACACTGTGGCTATCCATTGTGATGTTTAAGGAAGGGGATAAGATACTATGGTAGAAGTTCCTCTTCTGCATGTCCCATCTGCCAAAATACCATTGGTAAGAATAATTTTTTACCCTGTTATTGTGGGTGGAAAGCCCTACGGAGACAGAAGGACAATTGGGACACTTGAATCTGTGAGAAAGGAAAATAATTATGTCTAACTTAAGGGCCCAATTACTGAAAGTGAAAATCCAGAAATTCTAAATGGATGGTTATAATAAAACCAAAATCCATGTGCCAGTCACTACTACTCATAGGATATTAGTCTGAGAGAATCAGACTAATATCCCAACATCATTGGGTCCTCGTTTATTTCTCAATCACAAGAAAGATATGAGTACTCAACGTCTGGGGGATCAAACAACATTGATATAAGAAAAGCCTTAGGGGCATTTGGAGCTGGGCTGATGAAGGGGTATCCACTTTCAACAAGGAAAGGTATTTTGAAAGGAGAAAAAAGAGAATTCTTGTGTAAATGGGGAACCTCCACCAGTATCGCCTCCTCCAGGAGGAAAGACAAGATGGCAACTGGAACGGCAGCACAGCACTGATAAGATGGGCCTTGGGATTAGAACAAACTCTGAGACAACACACCAAACTGAGTGAGGGACATGAGCCTGTGTGTTGGCACAGCTGGGTTATTGGATGTCTTAATCCAAATGGAGCCTAAGCTGTCCTGCACCCAGTGACCAGGGATTCTTACAGCAAGAACATAGAATGTGGGCTCATGTATTACCCCAGGGAAATCTGTGATTTGGGAATACAACCTACTAAGGTGCTTTTTAACAAATCTGCCACCACTGACTACTAACCATTCTTTTGCTGTAAAGTTACTTGCAGGTACTAGACAAATTTTAAACAGAACTAACAGGGCTTCCAGTGAGGAATAGATGAGCCCTGTTTGGGGACATGTCTTACAGAGAAGAACTATCTGTCAGACCATGTTGAATCCCCAAACAGACGGAATTTGGCTGTGTATACAAGAGGTCTGGAATCCCGAAATAATAGAGACATGGTCTCTCACCCGTAGTCAAAAAAGAAAACGTAATCTACCCAGAACAAAAATCATTTTACCACAAAGACATTTGCACCAGAATGTTTATTGTGGCTCAATTCATAATTGCCAAGTCATGGAAACAACCTAAGTGCCCATCAACCCATGAATGGATCAACAAACTGTGGTATATATATACCATGGAATACTATTCAGCCACTGAAAAGATTGAGACTTTACAGCGTTTACATTTACCTGGATGGTGTTGAAATATATCCTGCTTAGTAAAGGATCACAACAATGGAAAATATGAATACACATTTTTCTCATCAGTACATGGAACATATTCCAAAATCAATCATATCTTAGGCCACAAATCTACCTCAGCAAATTTAAAGGAATAGAAATTATTCCATGCATCTTCTCAGACCATCATGGAATAAAAGTTGAACTCAGCAACAACAGGAATCTGCAGACTCGTACAAAAACATGGAAGCTAAATAACCTTATGCTGAATGATAGATGAGTTAGAGACAAGATCAAGAAGGAAATTACCAAATTTTTAGAACAAAATGATAATGAAGATACGAGTTATCAGAACCTCTGGGATACTGCAAAGGCAGTCCCAAGAGGGAAATTTATAACACTGCAGGCCTTCCTCGAGAAAACAGAAAGAGAGGAAGTTAACAACTTAATGGGACATCTCAAGCACTGGAAAAGGAAGAACATTCCAGCCCCAAACCCAGCAGAAGAAAAGAAATAACCAAAATTAGAGCAGAATTAAATGAGATTGAAAACAAAAGGATTATAGAACAGATCAACAAATCAAAAAGTTGGTTTTTTGAAAAAATCAACAAAATTGACAAACCTTATTTGTGTCAGAATGTTTATTGCAGTCCAATACATAATTGCTAAGACATGGAAGAAGCCCAAATGCCCATCGACCCACGAATGGATCAATAAATTGTGGTACATGTACATCATGGAATACTGTGCAGCCCTAAAGAAAGATGGAGACTTCACCTCCTTCATGTTTATATGGATGGAATCAGAAAATGTTCTTAGCAAAGTATCTCAAGAATGGAAGAAAAAGTATCCAAGGTACACAGTCCTATTTTGAAACTAATTCATAACTTTTATAGTAATGTCATAACCTAATTTTAGCCTTATAATTTGGGAAGGGAGTGGGAGAGGGGAGGTGAGGGGGATTGATGGGGGAGGGAGGGTGATTTGGGGGTCACCTCTATGGTTTATCTTACAAGGGTACAAGTGAATCTTTCTAAAAGCAGAGTATGAACATTTTAACTCAATAACTAAGAAAATGACATGAAGGTTATATTAACCAGTTTGA
>CAUYQS010070931.1:0-20989 GCA_963574585.1 Otolemur crassicaudatus | reverse complement strand
CACAGCAACCTCCAACTCCTGGGCTCAAGCGAGTCTCCTGCCTCAGCCTCCCAAGTAGCTGGGACCACAGGCGCCCGCCACAACACCCGGCTATTTTTTGGTTGCAGCCATCGTTGTTTGGCGGGTCCGGGCTGGGGATTCGAACCCACCACCTTAGGTGTACGTGGCTGGCGCCTTAGCCGGTTGAGCTATAGGCGCCGAGCCTATAGTTCCTTTTATATGACATTCTTAAAAGAACAAAACTATGGTTAACAGAGAGAGGGTGTGACCAAAGAGAAGATAGTAAAAAAAAAAAAAAAAAAGAGGTAGTACAAGAAACTTCTAGTACAACAATGATGGAATTAACTGTGGTGGTTATACAGCTCTCTACCTATGTTTAAAACTCACTGAACTATATACATACCAGAAAAAGATCAATTTTGCTGTGTAATGTAGGGAATAAAATTTTTAAAATAATTAGGACTTCTAATTAAACACGGTAAAATCAGTACATTTCCCTCCCAAAGTCTCACTAGAATGGCTGTAATGGAATAAAAATAAGAATACATAATACCAGCTTGGCGCCTGTGGCTCAAGTGGCTAAGGCACCAGCTACATACACCTAAGCTGGCGGGTTCGAATCCAGCCCAGGCCGCCAAACAACAATGACGGCTGCAACCAAAAAATAGCCAGGTGTTGTGGCAGGTGCCTGTGGTCCCAGCTACTTGGGAGGCTGAGGCAGGAGACTCGCTTGAGCCCAGGAGTTGGAGGTTGCTGTGAGCTGTGATGTCACAGCACTCTACCCAGGGGAATAGCTTGAGGCTCTGTCTCAAAAAAAAAAATACATAATACCAATAAAAATTAAAATGCAGCGAACAAGAGAGAAAATGATTTTAGAAGATGGAAGATGGAAAATGGGCGGGTAAGTTAACAAGTGACTTAGAGCATTAAGTCTCCAAAGGACAGGGTTATCAAGGCAACCTATTTTTTAAAGTATAGGTTAGTGTACTTATATTTAATACTTATTTATAGTTTTAGTGACTGTGCTTTATGGCTTCAAATGGTCATTCTTAATAAGGACTTGTGTACACATCACCCCAAACTATTTTGAGGTTTAAAGAGAAAATTTTAGCCAATATCCTTTCATTCCCCAGTAACATGCTCTTACACCTTAATTCTAACAAGCTTAATTAACTTTAACTGCTAGAATTTAATCCATTTGCTTCAAACTCATTTTCAAATAGCAGCAAATATTATGAAGATTTGAATTATCAAGAGTTCAGATTAAGATTATCATGGCTACAAATAAGGAGAGCCCAAAATTCAAGAAGCCCGTTAACAAATATTCATTAAGCCTCTACTGTGTACCTGATATTATGCAAGAGATTGGGGAGAGAGTAGTAAATAAGACCTAAACATGGTCTTTGCCTTCAAATAAAGGACCTAGACATTAAGTATGTAATTGAATTGTTAGAGTACAAAGAAAGAGGAAGGGTTTAGTGAATAGTACATAAGGAGAAACCTAATCTAGGCTTCATGAATTTGGGGAAGCCATTCACTAGATGATAAACTTGACAAGGTAAGTAAGGATTCGGTTCATTGCAGTTTCCCTCAGGCCTAGAACTCTGGCTAAAACTCCCTATACACATATTTTTTGAATGAGTCAATGAGTGAATTAGGTGACATTTAATCTGAAAAAAGGATGTGTCTGAGTGGTCTAGCTGAGGGAATAGTGTGTCCAAAGGACCTGATGATGGAATGATCTTGCTAGCTAAGAACTGAAAGTTATGCTTTGGGAGGCTGAGGTGGGTGGATTGCCTGAGCTCACAGATTCGAGACCAGCCTGAACAAGAGACCTTGTCTCTAAAAATAGTGGGGTGTTGTGGTGGGCACCTGTAGTCCCAGGTACTCGGGAGGCTGAGGCAAGAGAATCACTTCAGTCCAAGAGTTGGGGGTTGCTGTGAGATATGATGTCTTGGCACTTTACTGAGGGCAACAAAGTAAAACTCTGTCTCAAAAAACAAACAATAAAACTGAAATTTAAAAAGTATGGCTGGATTTTAAAGAACACTTCACATTGTAAATAATTCCCTCTCCTACCTCTTTCTCTCTTAGTACTAATGTTTTTGAAAGGGGAAATGTATCAGTTATGTTGCCGCAAATTATCCCCAAAACTAAATGGCCTCAAATTAACAATGAGCAGTTATTGTCTCAGGAATTTAAGAGTAGCTGGGAAGTTTGGGCTAAGGGATCTCTCATGAGGCTTCAGTCTTCAGATACTAGCTAGTGCTCCCATCATTTAAAGGCTTACTTAAGGGTAGAGATTCATTTCCAAGATGGCTCATTCACATGGCTGTTGGCCTTAGTATAACACCGTGAGTTCCAGCTCTCACAGGGTTGGGGAACCTGTATCCTTGGGGCTACGTGTCTAGATCCTTGAGTGCGGTCTTTTGACTGACTCCTGATTTTATAGAACACATCCTTTTAATAGAATGATTTGTTCTGTGAAGTTTGGATTTAGTTGTGGAGCTGGGCTTGGGGATCTGGAGAGCCACATGTGGCCTTGAGGTCACCAGTTTCCCTGTCCCTGCACCATGTTAACTTTATGTGCCAGTTACCAGATTCAAAATTCAAGACAAAACTGATATCCCTTAATATTAATAAAAGGTGGTGTTGTTTTTAGAATACAGAATACAAAGGCGAATATTGGGCAGAACATCCTACGATAAAAATTTTTTGGGAAGTATTTCATGAATTACCATTGGAAAAGAAAAAACAATTTCTATGTAAGTATTTCTTACTGATTCCATATTTTATAAGATGAGAGTCTAATTATAGATATTCCAAGTCCCTGTTTTTAATCTTTAAGTATGGTAATTTTTTTAAAGAGTTAATTTGCATCCTTAATTATGTGTTTACTTATTTTGAAGGCTAAATTCAGTTTTCCTCCTAAACAGCATTGGTTCTTGGAAGTAATAGACCGTAAAACTGTGTTAACAGTTAAAATAAGCTATGGTTACAGTAAACTAGGATTGTAGAGTTCCTTTTAGATTTCTAAAAAGATCTCTGGAGTACCATTATCCCTTGGTATTAATGGGGGACTGGTTCCAGGACCCCCCACGGATACCACAATCCACATATACGCAAGTCCCTTTTATGAAATAGCATAATATTTTCATATAATCATTATAATCTCTACATGCCATGTAACATTTCAATCAATGAGAGACCACGTATGACAGTGTTCTCATAAGATTATACAGAGTTTTTACTGTACCTTTTCTGTGTTTAGATATACAAATACTTATCCTTGTGTTATAGGTGCTTAGAGTATTGAGTACAGTAACATGCTGTATAGGTTTATAGCCTAGGAACAAATAGGCTATGCCCTATAGCTTAGGCTTTGATGTTCATACAATGATGAAATTCCTGGGCAGCCCCTGTGGCTCAGTGAGTAGGGCGCTGGCCCCATATACCGAAGGTGGTGGGTTCGAACTTGGCCCCGGCCAAAATGCAATTAAAAAAATAGACAAGCATTGTGGCAGGCACCTGTAGTCCCAGCTACTTGGGAGGCTGAGGCAAGAGAATTACATAAGCCCAAGAGCTGGAGGTTGCTGTGAGCTGTGATGTCACGGCACTCTATCGAGGGGGACAAAGTGAGACTGTTTAAAAAAAAAGAAAAGAAATTGCCTAACAATGCTTTCATTACTTAGAATGTGTCCCCATAGATACACAATGAATATGGCCTAATACAGTGTAAATGCTACATAGTTACATTGTTTAGGGAATAATGAAAAGAAAAAAACATATTCAGTATAAACCTTTTTTTTTTTTTTTAATATTTTCAGTTTATAATTGGTTGAATCTGTAGACGTAGAACCCACAGATACAGAGGGCCAACTCTGAGGCTCTTTTCTATGTTTGGTCTTCATATTTTCTTTTTGTCTTTGCTTTGGAACCAAAGTTTTCAGTATTGCTGTAGAAAATGGAACTTTGCCTGGCCTTACTTCCATCATTATAACTGAATGACTACTTTCATCTGTATAAAGTCTGTATTTTCATTGAAATTTGACTTCTTGCTTAGAACATTTTGGCAGTCTTTTTTGAGAACCTGATTAAATTTGTATACCATAATGATGACAAATCATTACTCTTTGAGGGTGATTTGAATTTTGTCTGCCCATTACAATTTTTTGATCAAAAATTACAGAAACAAAAAGTGCGAATCATAATCAAAACTCACTTGGTATTGTTTATAAACTACTTCTAAATGGCTTTTCCCAAAAGGGCTCTTAGAATATTTTTGATAATGGCAATAGTCACTCATTCAACATTTTTTAAGTACTTTCTTTGTACCAATATTAACTTTATACTTTTAAAGAAAAAATATTATGTATGTGGATAATCAAGTGTTAAAGAATTTGTGAAAGACAAGATTTTTTAAAGTAGACTTTTTAGAGCAACTGTTAATGTAAAGCTCTGCTGTAGTGACTGTACTACTTGCTACTATGTTGAAGTAGTTGGCTAAATGATTTTTTTTCTTGATAGTATTTTTGACAGGTAGCGACCGAATTCCTATTCTTGGTATGAAGAGTCTGAAACTAGTCATCCAGTCAACAGGAGGTGGTGAGGAATATCTCCCAGTTTCCCATACCTGTTTTAATCTTCTGGATCTTCCAAAATATACAGAAAAAGAAACTCTACGCTCTAAACTGATCCAAGCTATTGATCACAATGAAGGCTTCAGCTTAATATAACTTTGGAGTTAAAATTATTCAATTTAGTGCAAAAGCATTAAACTGTTTGTGTATTTCTTGTGGTGATGAATTCAGCAAGATAACAGAGGTACTATTATAATTCTTACTTGCAAAATATTCAATGCTTTGAGTGTTCATGAAAGCCAAAAAATATTAAAGGAAAATGAACTGTTAATATTAAACTTATTGTACAGAACCATGGATTTTTTTTGCCATCTTCTAATAAACATACAAGTATTGTGAATACATTAAAGTTTTACTAACATGAATTTTAAAGAGTTTGCATATTTCAAAAATGATCTGGTGTGTGAGTGCATGGAAATGTTGCCTAATTTTTCTTCAATCACTGGGTGAAAAACCTTTATCTTTGGCCTGCAATAGTCATTTAATTATTTTTTCATTTTGTAAATAATGTTAAGTTTTGTAATAAAATAGTTATGTTCTGATACCAGTACAGTTTCTATGGTTGTAATTAATCTGAGCTGACTTTTAAAGGTTTAAAAATTATGACTTAAATCTTACTCTGCGAATCCATAAAAAGCAAAAAAAAAAAAAAAAAAAAGGCATTGTGAAATAGTCTTTGCTTTTTATCTTTGTGCAAACCTAAATTATAGATAGGAATTATACCAAATAACTTAGTTCTTTCCTCTTTTGTGAATCCTGTGATGCTGATAGATGGGGATGTTGTTTATCAGAAGTAATGGAAGAACTTTCTCTCTGTAGTTGCCACTAATAGCAACATTGGCTACTATGAGAACCAATCACTGGGTTATAGCTTTCAAAAGTATTGATGCTGCAGGTTAGTATTTAGTCAGAATTTTCAGTGCTTTAGAACTATTTCTTTGAATTTTAAGAAACAAATCTTAACAGTTTTATGGTGCTGATGCTCAGTTATGTCATTAAACTGTGAAAGTGAGTTGATGCAACACATGTGACTTTCTGCTATAATGCAAATATTTATTTTTAAAATTTATTTTAAAATGCCATGAAAACTGCTTAAATAATAAAGATTGGTTTAATATTTAAACTTTCAGTGGTTCTCATGTAAGATTCAAAATTTTTCAAAAAGGGGGATGTCTCAGGGAAGATCTCTTAAATTTTGGATTGCTTGTTCCCACTCTCATGTAAATTTATAGATGTCCACTATCTCTTATCTACAATTCTAAAATACAACAGTCCGGGGGGGAATCACATTTTACAGCAAAACCTGATCTGAATTTTTGAGGGCCTGTATGATATTCACTAAATAGGAGGGACTCTGACACCTTTCAGGCACTACATAATGTGTTTTAAACAGTTCTTTCAAATCCATAATTCCAAAATGCAAATAAACCTAACAGTTTGGATAACGGACTGTGGACCTATACTTTTCAGTAGTTTAAGAAAAACTGGTGAGCCACAGGTTTGTTCCATAAATAGGAAAACTAAAATAATATTCTCATCTAAAGTTATTTTCCTCAAAGTAACATTGTTCCCGCTGAGAATTCTTGGATGTATCTGATAAACCTTTTGCATCCATTCCCTGAGAGTAGCAATTATTCAAATCAAAAACATGTGTTAGATGCTTTTTTTCATTAGTAACCTTGTATACTATGAAGGTGATCTGTGAAATAGCAGGCACTTGAGTTTAGTGAGCAGATAATTTAACAATGGCTTTTCCTCCTTCACTTACTGCAGACTGTAATACAGTAGCATTAACAACAAGGAGATTCATAGCAGAAAGTTAAAACACCACTGAAGATTTTTCAAATTGCCTTTTTTTTTTTAAAGGTAGAATCTTGCTCTGTATCTAGAGCTAGAGTGCCTTAGCATTAGCCTGGCTCACAGCAACCTCAAACTCCTGGGTTAAAGCTGACCACCTGCTTCAGCCTCCTGAGTAGCTGTGATTACAAGCTCCAGCCACAACACCCAGCTAAGTTTTTCTATTTTTAGTAGAGATGGGGTCTTGCTCAGGCTGGTCTTGAACTCTGGAGCTCAAACAATCCTCCTGCCTCAACCTCCCAGAGTGTTAGGATTATAGGTAACAAACCACTGTGCTGGCCTTGCCATTTTTTTTTTTTTTAATCTTGATGGTTTACACCTATAATCTTAACACTCTGGGAGGCTGAGGCAGGTCTATTGCTTGAGCTCAGGAATTCAAAACCAGCCTAAGCTATAGTGAGCCCTTGTCCCTACTAAAAATAAAAAAAAAATAGCTGGTAGCTGGGCATTGTGGTGGGCCCTTGTAGTCCCAGCTACTTGGGAAGCTGAGGCAAGAGAATCACTTGAGCCCAAAACATTGAGGTTGCTTTGAGCTATGACACCATGGCACTCTACCAAGAGTAGCAAAGTGAGACTCTTGTCTCAAAAAAAATAAAAATTAAAAAAAAGAAAGAAAGAAAATGGTGGCGCTCATAGCTCAGTGGGTAGGGCACCAGCCACACTGAGGCTGGCAGGTTCAAATCTGGCCTGGGCCGGCTAAAGCAACAATGGCAACTGCAACAGAAAAACAGCCGGGCATTGTGGTGGGCACCTGTATTCCCACTAGTCGGAAGGCTGATGAGGCAAGTGAATTGCTTAAGCCCAAGAGTTTGAGGTCGTTGTACGCTATGATGCCATGGCACTCTACTGAGGGTGACAAAGTGAGACTCTGTCTCAAAAAAAAAAGAAAAAGAAATGACTAATTTATTTCTGACAGTTCTGGAGGTTGGGAAGTCTAAAATCAAGGTGCTAGCAGATTCACTCTACCCAGGGCGACGGCTTGAGACGCTGTCTCAAAAAAAAAAAGAAAAAGAAATAGCCAGGTGTTGTGGCAGGTGCCTGTAGTCCCAACTACTTGGAGGCTGAGGCAAGAAGATTGCTTAGGCCCAAGAATTTGAGGTTGCTGTGAGAGCTATGTATGACACCAGGGCACTCTACCCAGGGTGACAGAGTGAGACTCTTGACTAATAAATTTGAGCTTTTCAGATTAGAGTAGCAAGTAGGCAGATACCGAGTTTGCTATAATTAAGTTGGCTAGTTAAGTGAAAATATTTGGTATCCACACATCTGTAAGAGACAAAATTGGCTAGTTATTGAAAATATTTGGCATCCACACACCTGTAAGAGACAAATAGTATGTAGCCCCCTTGTATTTAGTAGTAATTTTAGCTAATAGCCATTGTTCAGGCTAATTTATAAGACAGTAGAACTGAGACATTCCTTTCAATTAGGTGTTAAAACCAGAATGCTGTATTTACAACTGAGACCTAAATTAAGACTTCCAGTTATGTTAGGGTCAATTTTTACTAGATTTATTGGCCTACCTTACAGATTTTTACTACATTTAGTTTGACAAAAAGTCCTAAACGGAAGTCTAATATGCACAGGGCAGTCATCCTCTGAAGAAAATACGGTAAGCTCTCTAAAATTACAGCAAATGTTTTTCTTTCCCCACTCCCCAGCCTCTCCTGCACTTTGGCCAACTACTGTGGTAGTTTTGTCCTCCTTTGCTAAAGATTTCAATCTGTATTTTTCAAGGTGAGCCTTATGCTATATATACTTTTAAAGTTCTCAGGTGATTTTTAAATAGTCTCATTTGACAACCACTCCAAAGTGGAGAGCGGTCATTAGACTTCTCTTTTCAGCTAGTATCCTGGATTGAGGGTGAAGGCTTGCAAAGATTAGATCTTCGTTCATTTCTAACAGGGAGGGCTTTTGGTGTACATACATCTCCCTTCTAGGTACAGGAACTTAGACTATAGTTTCAAATAGAACATAAAACACTGTTGAAGTTACACTATCATTTTATGTACCACAAAGAGAATCATGTACCAGTAATTAAAGTGTTAAGTGAAATCTAGAATGTGCTGCACTAACCAAAGTGGTTCAGGAGTAGTATAGGGCTTTGAGTCTTTGCCAAGTGCAGTTTGACTGCTTAAATTCAGGTGTTCTCAAACTACAGCCCGTGGGCCACATGTGGCCCACCGAGGACATTTATCTGACCACCAGGTGTTTTTACCGCTGCTGCCTGTCCTGCTTAGCAGCCGACTCGTCTGGGACCCGCAGTCCAGCCCTCCAATGGTCTGAGGGACAGTGAACTGGCCCCGTTTAAAAAGTTTGAAGACCCCTGGCTTAAATGAACATAATCTCCTTTGTGAATATGGACTATCAGATTGCCTTTCTCCAGTTTGTGGATATATAGAACGATGTCAATGTTCCTGAGGATGGGATTTTACAGGTTAACTTCTCTAGTGTATTCATAGAATATACCAGGGCAATAGGTTTTAAGGTAAATCCACCTTTAAAGGAGAACTAGAAACAGGAAGCTGCCAGCTCCTGCTGTATTCAATAAATAATACATTGTACATATATACATGTACATACACGTTGTAAGGTACACTGCTGACCTCTTCAACAGTACTTTCATCTATCAAAAATTTTAATGGCTTAGGCTTGGCGCTTGTAGCTCAGCGGCTAGGATGCCAGCCACATACACTGGAGCTGGTGGGTTTCAATCCAGCCCAGGCCTGCCAAACAATCACAATCAAAAAATTGCCAGGCATTGTGGCAGGAGCCTGTAGTCCCAGCTACTCAGGAGGCTGAGGCAAAAGAATAGCCTAAGTACAAGAGTCTGAGGTTGCTGTGAGCTATGATGCCACGGCACTCTACCCAGGGCAACAAAGACTATCTCAAAAAAAATTTTTAAAAATGCCTTAAACTAAGCTCTCAAGCCAGACTCAAAGTTGGTACCAAATGTGGTCGGCAGTCTTAGAACCTGAAAAAGCTTAGCACCCAGAGAACAGATTCTCAGTTATCTGGCTTTTAAAACATGTGTTCTTAAATTCACTACATTTCCATCATTTCTCCTACCGCATCTTAAATCCCAAAGTCTTGGTCTTTTGTCCTTTTTTTTTAGACAGTCTCACTATGTCACCCTCAGTACTGAGTGCTATGGCGTCACACCTCACAGCAACCTTCAACTCTTTGGCTTACATGATTCTCTTGCTTCAGCCTCCCAACTAGCTGGGACTACAGGCGCTCACCACAACACCCAGCTATTTTGTTGTTGTTGCAATTGTTTAGCTGGCCCCGGGCCGTGTTCAAACCCACCACCCAGGGTGCATGTGGATGGCGCCATAACCACTGCTATGGGCGCTGTCCCTGTCCTATCATTTTGTCAAGTGCTTCTTAGGCCCTGCCCTCCTACCTTTTCCCCACATTTTACCTGCTAAGACCCCTGGTCTAGATGGTTGAAATATATTAATTTTTAAACACCGGTGATGCATCATATTAAATCACCACCATTGGTGTGTTTTCAAGTACTGGTCTAAGTTAAACTAATGTTTCAAACTAAATGAACCAAATGTAGTATGGAGAAGAAAGCAGCTAATACAGCCCCCAATGCTATACAAATAAGATAAAAATGTTATACCTTAAACAATCAGTGTAAGTTAACAGAAAAAAGTCAAATGACAGTTTTAATAGACTTTAAAACAGTGTACAAGTATAAAACACTGGTTTTGTATTTCAAAAGTTGGGAGGAAGATCCAGTCATTAAACAGTCTACAAAACATATGCCAGTAGATTACATAAAAGACTATGTACAATATAAAAAGCTGAAAACAGTCTTCACTGTAAAAATAATTTAAAACAAATTTTTCAATTTAAAATATCATCTATAGCACAAGCACATCATGCAAATGGAAAACTAAGTTATATACTGCATTCTTTAGGATAGCCAAATAAATTCAGATTGAGATATCTTTTAGGTAGGGAAATGGCCATTCAGTGATTTTTTTTTCTTGTTTGGCAGTAATGGTCCTAGCTGGATATTTTATGCTTTAAGAACAGCTATATTTCAAACCCTTATTTATTGTAATAAATACTAAAGCAACATAGGAATACTTTATAATTTGGAAATAATGTTCAAAAAAGGTCTGGAAAATAAATGCTTACTGTGCAATATTTTAAAGTATAAACTTTTAAAGTATGAACTTTTTTGAAAGGCTAGAAGCAGCTTTCGTAGGTGAAAGGGTTGATGTCTATAGTTTTAAGGCAGGCTAAGCTTTTAAATAAAGTTATAAGAACTAGTTTCATTCATTAACTATTCTGCTATTACATATAACATCATGTTCATCTCCATAATACTAGGCTAGCAGTTTAGTCTAACTTATTACACCAAATCCTCCCAATAGGAGACATGTACTTTCTGGCTGAGTTATAATTAATATCTTATTACTTTGGAACTGTAATTGGGGTCTGCTGCTCTCCTCTTTGGAAAAATAGCAGTCCAAAATATTACACTCTCCCCAGTAGAAGTACCATTATTACAGATTCAGAAAGGCTTTGCATATTCACATCTTGGCAGTTTAGTACTTGTGGAAAAGGTCGATGCAGGCTTCACCACAGTGATAGGTATTTAAATAGCAATGGCAAATATTTCAAAACTAAGGGGATCCAAGCAGGCACTATTGTTTTCTAAAGCAACTGAAACATTTTCAAAGCCTTTATTTGTTCTTCAGGTTAGTTTTTGAGCCAATGTAGACATTACTACATGTCTGCAGGAAGTACAAAAGCCATCTTCATTTTAACAATAAATACAATAATCCTGAAACTCTTAGCACCAAGTCTCACTTTAGAAAGTAAAAGACAACTAAGTGCTTTCCTACATACTGGTGACTTCCTTCCACTCACATTGCATGTCATTTGAGATTTTAAAAAAGTTAGCTGCCACAAGTTTTGGAAAAATGCCAGTGTTTAAAAATAAGTAATTGTGCTAAAGAATCAACAGGTTAGCAGAACAGAGATTTTGAAGACTTCAAACCATTCAATGTTACAAATAAAAGTGAAAATACCATTCTTTGGTCTAGATAAGCTGTTCCCTTTACATTAATTTAACATTCCAATGGCTTTTTGAAAACTTTAAAATGTTGAAACTCACTAAGCAAAACCAAAAAATATATACATGTGAATGTATCATACAATTGAACCTTTAAAAGAAAGTTAAAGTCTTGACCAATAGCTGATTAAAGATACTTAGTACCTTTCTTTAAAAAAAAAGTTAGTGTTGAGTTTGTACAAGTACAGAAATAATGAAGTTAAAAATTATCCATGAAAAACAATATTTTACCAGTCTATAAATATTACACCTTTCTGGTTTCCTTGCTCTATTGAGTTCACAAGTAAACATTCATTTTGACATGCTAAAGTTCCTAATGCTGGTAGAACAATTCCTGTACCTGGACAATTATTACACTATGATTTGTTCAATGGATAGTTCATGTCTGTTACTTCCGGTTTCACAGATGTAGCTTCATTAACTGCCTCTGGATCACCTACATTAGCCCCAAATCCAGTTCCTCCAGCTCTCTCTGGAACACCAGGCTCATCTTCTAAGCCATTGTAGAACTCTTCAATTTCACTTTCATCCTCAATGGCTTCTTCTAAACTTGGACTCTGGCATGTTCCACTATCACTGTTACTGCCACAAGAACTAGAGGATAAGATGTCATCTTCAGAGTCTGAATATACCTCAGCGCCATGGAAAATGTAACGATTTGGTGGCAAAAACAGATACTGATTACCTGAAATACAGTAAAAAAAAGAAGTGATTTTCAAAGACTCAGTCTGACTGGAATTAAATGTAGTTGCTAGCTCTGTCTTTTTAAGTATCACGAGAGGCTGTTACTATTAGGGTTGTCTGAAAGCAAATGGGAGGCCACCATGCCTCTTCCTCAAACCACGGACCCCAGGTTAAGAACTCCCCTAAGATGTCATTTGAATCCATGAATACTAATACAGTCCATACAGCCTACAGTGCGCTGAATCAATCTTAGCCTGTCAAATTTGCTAAGTGACAAGAATAGGATCCCTAAAAATTAATGATGTATGGCTATCTAACCTTGAATTCACAAGCAGCCCCTAACTTACATCTGTTTATTGGTAGATGACAGGTCACTCCAGATAGTCTAAGTTTCACTCCCAGGTGGCTCTCATAGTGGCAACATGACCCAGTTCTGACAAAAACCTCTTTATTATGTGTGACAATTCTTCCTGAACCCACAAAATCAGTCCACTACAAATTGCAGGAAGAAAGCCTACCACTTATTTCTGGTTCAAGAAAATACACATATCCCTTCAGTTTTTTCTGAGACACCAGTATTCATTTGCATAGTTGCAGCTTAGAGTCAAGTACTTACATTCTAGTGACTAATAGATGATGTCATTTGGCAATTTTAATTGGGCCATCTCCATTTTTTTTTTTTTAGACAGTCTCACTATGTCATCCTCAGGGGATTGCTGTGGCATCACAGCTCACAGCAATCTCCAATTCTTGGGCTTAACAATTCTCTTGCCTCAGCCTTCCAAGTAGCTGGGACTACAGGCACCTGCCATAAGACCTGGCTATGTATTTTGTTGTAGCTATCATTGTTACTTAGCTGGCTGGGGCTGGGTTCGAACCTGGCACCCTCAGTGTCTGTGGCTCGTGCTGTAACCACTGTGCTACAGGCACCGAGCCATGGGCCATCTCCTTTGAATCATACTAAATCTGTTTGTTTTTTTTTCTTTCTTCTTTAAAGAGACAGGGGTCTCACTACGTTGCCCAGGCTGCACTCAAACTCCACCTGCCTCAGCCTCCTAAGTAGCTGGAGCCAGCTTCACTATGTCCCTTAAGGGGTCCCAGCACATGGTTGTCCTGTACTTTTCTTTCTGTAGTTTTGACCCATGCTTCAAAAAAATGTTTCCCTTTGCCCTGAGCCCCCTGAAGAACTGAATAATCTATTTCTCAGTCTATTTTCCCAATACTTGTCTACATTTTGCCCTCTAAAATTTCACCTCATCTGTGCTCCCACTTCTTCCTTTTTAGACTTGAACTGACAGAAGTATAAACAGGTGATAACTGAAGCTACCTAAAATGAGGGAAGTCTGGTGGTCGTTTCAACTACAATTTTGTACTTTTTACATGTTAAGTTTTTAAATTCTTAGAATACTAAAGGATGTGCTATTCTACTCCTCCATTTTGCAGATTAAGAAATTGAGAGATTAGGCTCAAGGCCCATAATAAGCTCAGTGGTTAGGGTGCCAACCACATACACCAAGGCTGGTGGTTTCAAACCCAGCCCGGGCCAGCTAAACAATGACAACTGCAACAAGAAAATAACCAGGTGTTGTTATTAAGCTAAGTGTTGGAGGTTGCTGTGAGCTGTGATGCCACGGTATGGTACTCTACCCAGGCCACCATAGTGAGACTGTCTCCAAAAAAGAAAAACAAAAAAAAAAACAAGCATTGTGGTGGGCGCCTATAGTCCCTGCTGCTTGGGAGGCTGAGGCAAGAGAATCGCTTAAGCCTGAATTGGAGGTTGCTGTGACACCACCACACTCTACCAAGGGCAACATGAGACTCTGGCTCAAAAAAAGAAAAAAAAAAAAGAAATTTGAGAGATTAAAGAATTTGGTAAGATGGAGCTAAGACAATGCAGGTCTAATTTCAAAATAAATCTAATACTGTTTGCTGGGGCAAAATGTTTCACCATGTTTGACAGAATTATCAACATTATTCAAGGAAAATTCCCAGTGCATGTGTCAAAGCACAGGTTGGCTTTGTATATGGTAGGGACTTCCATCAGTAAGTGGATGGAAGGTGATAGTACTTCCATCACCTCAGTAGCAATTTCTCTACTTCTGACTTCTGCCACATTTGCAATTAAACATTCTTTTATAACTTAGCCTCAAAGTACAATCTAGCTTTTGGGTGGTGTTTTATTCAAAATAATAAAGTACTTTGTTCTGCTTCAGCAGCACCTGTACTGATAAATATTTATCATCTATTTTTATAATTACATGCAAACATCAGATCCAGGTGTGGTGACTCATGCCTGTAATTCCAGCTACTTGGGAGGCTGAGGCAGGAAGATAGCTTGAGTCCAGGAGCTGGACCCTGCAGTGAGCTACAATCATGCCACTGGGGCAACAGAGTGAGAACCCATCTCTTTAAAAAAAAAAAAAAAGAAGAAAACAACACACAAACTTAGATTAATCGATGTGTCTCCAGCATTACTACAGTACCTGCCCAGTATGGGAAAGGCCCAAAGGCTTATTCAACTGAACTAAAATTTTTTAATCACAAATGACTTTAATACTTAATTTGTCAGTTTTCACCAAGTGTGATAAATGATATTTAATAGTCTAAGCTGTGGAAAAGTGTTACATCTAATTAAAAGCATGTGTGTTTTTCATACAGTTGCTAAATCAGAATTTTCACTATATATGTTGGACTTAGACATCAATTTCAAAAAAGTAGAAAGTGATTATCATCTCTGTCAATACTAACTGACAAAGACTCTGCACATGTCAAAACAGGGTAGATGCTATTCTCATTCATTAGAGAATGAGAATGTTTCACAAATATTCAAATATTTTTGAATATTTTGATCACTTTGATATAAAAATTATACTTGCGAATATTTTGTTATATTTTCAAAATGGTTAAAGGCCTTTCTTACCATCAAGCCGTTTACTGATCTGCTCTTTTGCAAGTCTATTGGGCCAGCATTTTCTTACTGTTTCAGCAACTGAAGTTCTTTCATTTTTCTCCCCAGTATTTGAACCAATGTTCTTCAAATCAGAATTTTCCAACTGTTCAGTAAAACTTTCGACATTCCTAGAAGTCTGTACTTCCTGTGATTTTTCTTCCATACAACTTTTTGTTTGGGGTACATGTAAATCATCAATACTACTCTTAGTTGCTTGGTCTAAACTTGAAACAATCACTGAAGAATCTGGTGAAGTTCTATCTGGTGAACTTGAGTCTTCTGAAATATGAAGAGGTGTAGGTGGCAACTCTGACAGATGAGCCAACTCTTTTTGTGTTCGTGGAGGTTTTTCAGTAATTTCTGAAAGCTTTACAGGGTTACAGCAGAGTTTGGCATATTCCCCACCTAATCTATGACACAATTCATTAATTATGACATCACAGTCTCCAAGAAGCTCTACATCAAAATGCAGATGAGGCAAAGGCTCTCTGTTAATTAATATCTGAGGCACTTCATGGGGTATGGAACCTAAAATAGGATGAAAAGAGAAAGGAGGGAAAATAAACTAAGAAAACCAAAATAAACATACCATGCAAAAATCTAACAAAGACTTGAGCTCCAAATACCAAAAAAAGCAACTCCTTATAAAGAAGGTGAAAAGTCACACAAATCTATCCTACACTATTATAAAACTGTTTTACTTTTTTTTTTTAGACAAAGTCTCACTCTGTCACCCTGGGTAAAGTGCCGTGGCATCACAGCTCACAGCAACCTCAAACTCTTGGAATCAACCTCAAACCCTTGCCTCAGCCTCCCAAGTATAGGTGCCTTCAATAGTGCGCCGCTGGGCTAGTTTTTCTTATTTTAGTAGACACAGTGTCTCACTCTTGCTCAGGCTGGTCTCAAAACTCCTGAGCTCAGGCAATCCACCAGCCTCAGCTCCCCCAAAGTGCTAGGATTACAGGTGTAAGCCAACATGCCGACCTCTTTTACATTTAAAAAAAAAAAAAAATTGACTGGCAGTGCCTGTGGCTCAGTGGGTAGGGCGCCAGCCCCATATACCAAGGGTGGCAGGTTCGTACCCAGCCCCAGCCAACCTGCAACAAAAAAATGGTTGGGGCTCGGCGCCTATAGCTCAACTGGCTAAGGCGCCAGCCACGTACACCTAAGGTGGCAGGTTCGAATCCCCAGCCCGGACCCGCCAAACAATGATGGCTGCAACCAAAAAATAGCCGGGTGTTGTGGCAGGCGCCTGTGGTCCCAGCTACTTGGGAGGCAGGAGGCAGAAGACTCACTTGAGCCCAGGAGTTAGAGGTTGCTGGTGAGCTGTAATGCCACAGCACTCTGCCCAGGGGGGCAACTTGAGGCTCTGTCTCAAAAAAAAAAAAAAAAAAAAAAAAAAAGTTGGGTGTTGTGGCGGTTGCCTGTAGTCCTGGCTACTTCGGAGGCTGAGGTAGGAAAATCGCCTAAGCCCAGGAATTGGAGGTTGCTGTGAGCTGTGTAACACCACAGCACTCTACCAAAGGCGATGAAGTGAGACTCTGTTTCAAAAAAAAAAAAAAAATTGATGCCTATCACCAACACTATTAAGCTATTCCATAGAAAGCCTTTAAGGCAGAAAATATCTTTGAATTAGCTTTAAAAAGGAAAAAAAAAATAAAGGGACTCATATATTAAATTTTTATGTCTTACTGAATTACACACTGTCCCAGATACTACTTTAACAGAATTCACTGCTCATTAGGGATGACTGGGTTAACTGCTAACGCCACTGAATGTGACAGACACAGAACTGGGAGTCTGACTCCATGCTCCTTTAAACTCTTACTCTGGCTACCTACAGATTGCTGGTATCAGGCTTCATTTTAATTCTCTGGATAGGGATTTGGTATCATCAACTCTCTTCCTTCCCTCCCTTATGAAAGGGTACATGCTAAAATAAAATCTCTCTTTTTCTCCTCTAACTCCTCACTAGAGAGGGCAGGGAAGTTAGTATGGAAACATATGCTACAGCGCCTGTAGCTCAGTGGCTAGGTTGCCAGCCACATACACTGAAGCTGGCATGTTGGAACCCAGCCCAGGCCTGCCAAACAATGACAACTACAACAACTAAACAGCCAGGCCATGTGGCGGGCACCTGTAGTCCCAGCTACTTGGAAGGCTGAGGCAAGAGAATCGCTTGAGCCCAAGAGATTGAACTCCCTTGAGTTGGAGCTTGCTGTGAGCTTTGAGCTATAATACCATGGCACTCTACCAAGGGCAACATAGTTTTTTGAGACTCTGTCTCAAAAAAAAAAAGAAACAAAATATATGCTGAAGAAAATTATCCTGAGAACAACAGAGACTTAAACTGTGAGCATTTTTATACACACACCCTTGTGGGAAAGCTAGATCCATATACCACCATTTTGACATGGCTAATTATCATTATTATTACTATTTTGAGACAGAGCCTCGAGCTGTCACCCTGGGTAGAGTGCTGTGGCATCACAGCTCACAGCAACCTCCAACTCCTGGGCTTAAGTGATTCTCTTGCCTCAGCCTCCCAAGTAGCTGGGCCTACAGGCACCTACCATAACGCCTGGCTTTTTTGGTGGTAGTTGTCATTTGTTTGGCAGGCCCAGGCTGGATTTGAACCCGCCAGCTCTGGTGCATGTGGCTGGTGCCTTAGCCGCTTGAGCTACAGGTACCCAGCCATGGCTAATTATTAACAACAATGAAAAAACCAGCCAGGCACAGTGGCTCATGCTTATAATCCCAGCACTCTGCGAGGCCAAGGCAGGCAGGTTACTTGAGCTCAGGAGGTGGGAGACCAGCCTGAGCTGCTAGTGCAAGACCCCATCTCTAAAAACCACAACCCTAACCCTAACAACTCACAGCATTATACATTAAAATGTTCTCCAAAAACCATCACCAACTTACTTGGAATTAGTGCTACTGGTCTCACTTTCAGGGAAGACCCAATAACAATAAGGAGATCAACTTCATCTTTGTCGTATTTCATGGCTCTATGAAACTGTTCTGGCAAATTTTCACCAAAAAAGACAATCTCTGGTTTCATGATAGCAAGAGGCTCATCAGCTGGGCACCTAGGACATCTAGGAACTATCTGCATGTTCCATATTTTAATTGATGTGAGGAAGCAAAGGAAAAGCACAAGTTAGAAAAAGAAATAGCCAACATTTCTACACTTCTAAGAATACCTTTCAGAATTATCACAGAAAATAGAAAAGCTGTAGAACTGGACACAATTCAAACATCAACTATAAATTATTTATGTAGAAGTACACTTGAACATAAGAGTCCATCATGTATTTAAGAGAAAACCACAACATTTGTATACACACAAAATGGGACCCAATCCTTTAAAAACAAGAAGTTTCTATAATACAATGAAATATTGTACTTCCAATATTCTACTTCCTTTCTCATAACTGTATAACTACATATATAGCTACGTAGGGCATATTTCTAGATAATTTTTATTTTCTGCCATTTTTGGCAGTGAGCATGTATGAAGTATTTTTATAATAATATTTTTTGGGGGGGGGGGCAATTTTTGGCCGGTGGTTAGGTTTGAACCTGCCTCCTCTGGTATATGGGGCCGGCGCCATACTAATTTGAACCATAGGCGCCGCCCTTTTTTATAATCATTTTAAAAAATGTTTTATAGGATTATCACAACTAATTTAAGATCTAAATCTGCTAAGCACTAAAAGGGAGAGGAAGAAGAAAAACTAATATAGCAACAGCTCTCTTATAATTTGGCATTTTATTTTAGATACAGATATTAAGAATCCAATTTCGGGTGGCGCCTGTGGCTCAAAGGAGTAGGGCGCTGGACCCATATACCAGAGGTGGTGGGTTCAAACCTGGCCCCAGCCAAAAACTGCAAAAAAAAAAAAAAAGAATCCAATTTCATCATTTTAAAGCCATGTTTCTAAGGTATTGAAAGGTTCTTGTGTATGAAATATACAAGATAATACACAATGATAACACTTTCTTCCTCTATCTGTGCCACACAAATACATTTACAGGGTAAAAAAAGGATTTAGGGGTAAAAGAGGTACACATCAGAGATGTGCAGTGGATTACCTGATTAAAAATATCTCCTCGTACAGCTTCACAGTCAACTTTGTATTTACAAATCAGGCAAGATGCTGTTGCAAAGGAACCTAAAAATCAACATATAAATGTTTTATTAAAAGAATATTTCCATTTCTAGAACATAACAGAAAGTCATAAAGTTTAAGCCTAGAAAGTTAAGAGTTTTAAGATTTTAAGAGATTCTACAGGCAAATCCAAGAAATAAAGAATTAAAATACTGGGCTTGGCGCCTGTAGCACAATGGTTACAGTGCTGGCCACATATACCCAGGCTGCTGGGTTCGAACCCAGCGCAGGCCAGCTAAACAACAATGACAACTGCAACAAAAAAACAGCTGGGCATTGTAGCAGGCGCCTGTAATCCCAGATACTCGGGAGGCTGAGGCAAGAGAATCACTTAAACCCAAGAGTTTTCTCACTCATCATTTAGAAATAGAAATAAACATTGTTTCTTAAACATAAAAAAATAAATAAATAAACCCAAGAATTTGAGTTGCTGTGAGCTGTGACACCTTGGCACTCTACCAAGGGTGACATAATGAGACTGTCTCAAAAAAAAAAAAAAAAAAAGAGAGAATTAAAATACTGGCTAAGACTCAGCACCCATAGCACAGTGGTTACAGTACCAGCCACATACAGAGGCTGGGGGGTTTGAACCCAGCCTGGGCCAGCTAAATAACAATGACAACTGCAACAAAAAATTGCTAGGCGTTGTAGTGAGCACCTGTAGTCCCAGCTACTTGGGAGGCTGAAGCAAGAGACTTGCTTAAGCCCAAGAGCTGAGGTTGCTATGAGCTGTGATGCCACAGCACTCTACCCAGGGCGACACAGGGAGACTCTGCCTCAAAGAAAGAAATAAATAAAATATTGGCTTGATGCAGTGCTGACGCCTGTAATCCTAGCATGCTGGAAGGCCAAGGTGGGAGGACGCTTTGAGCTCAGAAATTCCAGACCAGCGTGACCAAGAGTGAGATTTTCTGTCTTTACCAAAAATTAGAAAAACTATGAGCAGTGCCTATGGCTCAAAGCAGTAGGGCGTCAGCCTCATACACTAAAGGTGGAGGGTTCAAATCCAGCCTTGGCCAAAAATTGCAAAAAAAAAAAAAAAATAAGAAAATTAGTTGGATATAGCAGTGGATGCCTCAGCTACTGGGGAGGCGGAGGCAGGAGGATTGCTTGAGCCCAAGAGTTTGAGGTTGCTATAATCTATGATGCCATGACATTCAACTTAAGGTAAACTGAGAGACTGTCTCAAAAAATAAGTAAATAAATAAAAAGAATTAAAATATTTATATATATAAGTATGGAGAGAATTCAATCCTCAATTACTGTGACAGTGATATAACGATGCCTTCTAATGCTGTGGTCAACAAAATAAAGTTCTCCAGGGCTAAAAATCTAGCGTTGGAAGGTTCCAATTATATTTCCTTAACAGTTGTGGTTTTTTGGTTCGACGCCTATAGCTTAACTGGTTAAGGCGCCAGCCACGTACACCTAAGGTGGCGGGTTCGAATCCCAGCCCGGACCCGCCAAACAACAATGACGGCTGCAACCAAAAAATAGCCGGGCGTTGTGGCGGGCGCCTGTGGTCCCAGCTACTTGGGAGGCGGAGGCAGGAGACTTGCTTGAGCCCAGGAGTTGGAGGTTGCTGTGA
>CAUYQS010070929.1:0-24552 GCA_963574585.1 Otolemur crassicaudatus | reverse complement strand
GCCTCCCAAGTAGCTGGGACCACAGGCGCCTGCCACAACGCCTGGCTATTTTTTGGTTGCAGCTGTCATTGTTGTTTGGTGGGCCTGGGCTGGATTTGAACCCGCCACCTTAGGTGTATGTGGCTGGCACATTAGCCACTTGAGCTACAGGTGCCAAGCCTCAAGTGATCCTCTTGCCTCAGCCACCTGGGTAACTGGGGCTCCCTCCAGGTGTGCCATCATGCCCGGCTAAGTTGTAGCACCTGGCTAAATACTTCTTTAAAGTAGTTGCCATTGTCTCTACTTTACAATCGCTTCTTTGCCTTTTGGTTAAGATCAAGTGTAGTGCCTCCACTTTACAGTTCAGGAAGAGGTTCAAAGATATTATCTTACTTACCCAGTCAGTCGCACAGCTACCCAGGTCTCACCTTGTTGCCCAGGCTGCTGGTGTATAGTGGTATGATCATAGCTCACTGTAGCCTCAAACTCCTACGCTCAAGTGATCCTTCTACTTCAGTCTCCTAAGTAGGTGGGACTAAGGTGTGCATTACCATGCTTGCTCCTACCCAGGGTCTGTCTATACTACTACATTGCCTGGGTAACAGGCAAGGCTTTCAAGGGTTTAAGGAAGAGTTCTACTTCCTTCACCTGCAAAGTGGTTGAAGAAAGAGCTGGAATAATTTATCTTTGCCTCGGCACTTAAGAAAGTACCTAGCACACAGGAGGTGCCTCAGTGTTGAAGGAAAGAATGTGCCCAAGTGACTACAACAACCAGAAGCTTGATTGACTTTGTAATATTTTGTTTTGGCTACCAGCATTATGGGCCAGTATTCTGAACTCACTGCTTAAAATAATTCCTTGTATCAGTTGGTGGCTTCTCAACATGTGTTGTTTTAGACACTTGTTTCTTCCACGAGATGTGCTACCATAAGGATACAACCATCACCAGATGGGACAAGAAGGTGGGATGAACCCTATAAATTGGGCAAGATAAGACTTTATTTTGGGCGAGGCATGGTGGCTCACGCCTGTAATCCTGGTACTCTGGGAGGACTAGGTGGGTGGATCCTTTGAGGTTAGGAATTTGAGACCAGCCTGAGCAACAGCGAGACCCTGTCCTCCCCCAACAAAAAAAGAAAAAGAAAAATTAGCCAGGCTTGATGGCACACCTGGAGGGAGCCTCAGTTATCAGGAGGTTGAGACAGGAGGATCACTTGAGTCTAGAAGTTTGAGGTTGCTGTGAACTATGATACCACCACTGTATTCACAAGCCAGGGCAGCAGAGCAAAACTCTGTCTACATCCATACTCATAAGACTGTATCTTTGTTTTGGATTCTGAAACAGGTCACCATCTCTAAACATTACTGCACAACTGCCTGATCACCTGCTGGTGCAGTTCTACCTTAGGACCCAGTCCTGACATGACAGTGCATCCTCTACCTTACTCAAGGACACAGTGGTGCCTTCAGGCAACACTATTTTTTTTTTTTTTTTGGAGATAGAGTCTTACTATGTTGCCCTCGGTAGAGTGCCATGGCATCACAGCTCATAGCAACCTCAAACTCTTGGGCTTAAGGGATTCTCTTGCCTCAGCCTCCCAAGTAGCTGGGACTACAGGTGCCTGCCACAATGCCTGGCTGTTTTTTGGCTGCAGTTGTTATTGTTGTTTGGCAAGCCTGGGCCAGGCTGGAACCCACCACCTTCCATGTATATACTGCTACTCACTGGGTGCCGAGCCAACACTATTCTCTTAAATTATTTATCTGTATGCCTCATTTGCCCCAATTAGTTTACTGCCACTTGATGTCAGGAACTGTGTGTTAGTTCTTTCTCTCTCCTTAGCCTCCTCTTTCTCTCTCCTTAGCCTCCAGCTCAGTTACTATACAAAGCACTCCCAAACACTGGTACATCATACAACTATCAATAATGAAGAATTCTTTATCAATAACTGAATGAGCCAGCAATTCACTCCTAGGAATTTATCCTACAAAGGTATCTCATGAGTGAGGAATGATATACACATTATAGGATGCTTCTTATAGCAATATTTGTAATAGAAAAACCCTGAAAAGTATCATTATGGACTGGTTAAACTACTTGTGACAGGTTTATTCAATGGAATACTATGTGGCCACAGAAAAAATAAGTTATATTTATATGTCCTACACAGAAGGAGGTCTAAATGGTATACATTCTTAGGACATGCTTACACTAGCATAAACATCTCCAGAGGGATACGCATGAAACTTAACAGTGGCTAACTCTGGGGAGGTGTGATAGTCCAGAGAGGGATAAAGACTTACTTTCATCACACATCTTTTGAACTGGTTGGATTTTTTTCTTTTTTGAGATAGAGTCTCAGTATGTCACCCTCGGTAGAGTGCCATGGCGTCACAGCTCACAGCAACCTCAAACTCTTGGGCTTAAGTGATTCTCTTGCCTCAGCCTCCCGAGTAGCTGGGACTACAGGTGCCCGCCACAATGCCCGGCTATTTTTTGGTTACAGTTGTCATTGGCTAGTTTAGCAGGCCTGGGCTGGGCTAGAACATGCCACCTTTGGTGTATGTGGCCGGCATCCTATTCACTGAGCTATGTGGTGCTAAGCCTAGATTATTTTTGTCCTTTTTTTTTTTTTTTTTACTCTTTCCATATGATGGATTTTCTTAAAACAAAAATTAGTTATGAAAAGTGAGGACAAATAAAAAAAGCAAGCTTTATAAGAATATGCACAGTATGATTCCAATTTATGTAAAAGAAAGAAAAACTGTGTATTTTTTGTTGTTTTTCAGACAGGGATCAGACACTTATATTCTTTTATTTATTTTATTGAGACAGGGTCTCACTATGTTGCCCTCAGTAGTGTGCTGTAGCATCACAGCTCACAGCAACCTCAAACTCTTGGGCTTACACGATTCTTTTGCCTCAGCCTCCCAAATAGCTGGGACCATGGGTGCCCACCACAATGGTTATTTTTGTTACAGTTGTCATTGTTGCCTCAGCTAGCCTGGGCCAGTTTTGAACCTGCCAGCCTTGGTGTATGTGGCTGGTGCCGTAACCACTATGCAATGGGTGCCGAGCCAAAAAAGTGTACTTTTATGTTTGGGTTTAGAACATTTCTGGTAAGATATTTAAGAAAATTACCTGTGATTTTTCTGGGAGAGCAGGAATTTTTAAATTTTCACAATGTATCCTTTTTTAAGATTAGTTTGCTTAGGAAATAGCTGAAGTTCATAAAGAAGCCATGCTAACTTAAATTTTGCCTCTCAAAACTTAAATACTGAGAGCTAAACAACTTAAAGTCCCAGATCTCTCTCTGGGAGAACAAGACATTTGCCTACAAGGGGAAATGGAGAAAGGAAGGAAAAAATGATGGCTAGGCAGGGCCTCTTTGAGCACTAGTAGTAGCTGCCCAGGGTATGGAAACTTTTGGGAAGTCCAGAGATATTATGGGGAGCAAAGAATGGAGTTATAGAGGTATCCAGCCTTTCTTTTTTTTCTGCCACACATTGAAAGAAGGGTTGTTTTGGGCCATCCAGTAAATAACATAAATACCAATGAAAGCATATTAACGAAAGATCCGACGCCACAAGTAAGTAAAACAGTCCTCAAATAATCTGCATGCAGCTCATGGGCCGCAGGATGGACACACTTGGACTATGAAATTCAAACTTAAGGTAATCCTAACTTCTCTTCAGCCAAACACAGAGAATCATGCCTGTAATCCTAGCACACTGGGATGCTAAGGCAGGTGGATATCTGGAGCTCAGGAGTCCAAGACCAGCCTGAGCAAATGCAAATCTCCTGCCTATACTTAAAATGGAAAAAAAAATTAGCTGGGCATTGTGGCAGGCACCTGTAGTCCCAGCTACTTAGGGTGGCTGAAGCAGGATTGCTGAACCCAGGAGTCTGAGGTTGCTGTGAGCTAGGCTGATGCCAGTGGTGTACACCTGTAGTCCGAGCTATCCAGGAGGCCTGGGTAGGAGGATTACTTGAGCCTAGGAGTTTGAGGTTGCTGTGAGGTATGATCACACCTTGCATAGCTACTGCACTCCAGCCTGGGCAATACAGTGAACCTATCTCTAAAAACGAACAACAAACAAAACAAAATAAAAGGAAAGAGGTCTAGAAGAATAAGGCCAAATAATTAATACTTACTACTTCTGAGAGATGGAATGGGAACATGGAAAATTTTTTATTTTTCCTTCTATAAATAATTGAATATATTTCTAGATTATCTGATACTTTAAATACTTTTTTTTTTTTTTTTTTAAGAGATAGAGTCTCATTTTATCACCCTTGGTAGAGTGCCGTGGTGGTGTTACACAGCTCATAGCAACCTCCAACTCCTGGGTCTAGGTGATTCTCTTGCCTCAGCCTCCCAAGTAGCTGGGACTACAGGCGCCCGCCACAACACCTGGCTATTATTTTTGTTGCAGTTTGGCCAGGGCTGGGTTTGAACCCACTACCCTCGGTATATGGGGCCGGTGCCCCTACTCACTGAGCCACAGGCACCGCCCTTTAAATACTTTTGTAATTAAAAAACAAAATGTAAAAAAACCTTCATAATATTTCTGAATGTATTTCTATATTATCTGATATTTTAAATAATTTTGTGATTAAAAACAAAACATAAAACACCTTCATAATATTCAAACTTTGTATCTAAAAAAAAATCTTCAAGTATTTTTCTATAAGGAGATTTGAATTTTAACCTCAAAGTGGTTTTGACAAATATGTGGTTTCCTATTTGTCTGGGTGGTTAAATACAGTCTTGCCTGGATAAAGGGACAGAACTCATAATTCTTCAAGGTTGCTTCAATCTCTGGATTTCTGATAAAGTATAGGTAAACAATCAGAAAAGCAGAGATTTTCCCTGATCCCCAACAAGCTGATAGTATTGAACCAATTCCTAAAAATGAGGTGATCAGCCCCTTGGAAAATGGCTTCCACAGTACTCCTTTACTACTGTTTTCTTTACTGAAAGACACACACGGACACACACACATACTTTCTCTCTCTCAATCTGTTCAACCAACCTGAACCACGGCAGCTCAGCTTCAGCCAAAGAGCCAGGGGAAGCCCTGAGGCAGGTATGTTCTGCACTGCTGCCATTCATGGTTTGGGCTTCTGACTTGGGAAAATGCATGCTGGAGAAAAACCTCTGCTGTTATTAAATCATAGAGGGTGGGGGAGGGTGGAGGCTAGGGGGGTCTAGCATCAATTCCACTTGCAAGAGCTCAATTACACAGTTACGTTCACTGTTCAGTCAAGGCACAAGGAGTGTGGGAGCAGAGTGTCAATACAACCTTGGTTGCCTGGGAGAGCCATTGGCAGCTGTGGTTTTTCTTAACTGGTAAATACTCCTTTGGAGAGTCACCATTTCCTATCCTACAGATCCTTTCCTACTAGGAACAGCTGCATTTGCTCATCTTGGCTTTCACCTTTTAATTTGGTCTTGAAGCTATAAGCAGCAGTGGACAAATGACTTGGGAGTCGGATACCTCATTTAAGTCCAGGAACAAGCTGTCTGAGTGATTTCCACCCTGTGAGGCCTGAAGAAAAATCGAAAATGAAATGAAATCACTTGCTGCTGTAAGACAAATATGGGAACATTTATGCAGTTGCTTTTATTTATTCAATTATAAAGATTGCAGCAATTTTTAAATGGGTAACACCTTAGATTAACACTAATTATACTGTTATAAATTTGGTTCAGGATCAGAATAGGATTCAGGAAAGGGAGAGAACCAAAAAAATAAAAAAATTAAAAGAGTCTCTGAACATTGAAACAGAGAAATACTTCTTTTTAAACTTTTCAACTTTAATTAAATGCACTTTCCCTTAGATTTCCCTAGACTGGTTTGCAATCTAAGGTAATAGGAAACAAGGCTCCGGGCATTTTGAAGAAATTGCAGGTTAAGCCATGGTGCCAAGCAGAAGACTGAAACCCTGAACTTAGTGTCAAATCTCAGGCATGGTCTGGGATAGAGGCAGCTTCTCAACTGTTTCTTAGTGTTCTTTCCTTTTCACCAATTACATTTCCCCTTCTCTGGCTAATCCAGTGCAGTATACAATTCCCTCATTGCTCCTGTCAAACTACTATTTGGAGGGAACCTGGCAGTCATCTGTGGCTTCTGGTTAGATTAGCAAGGCCACTGACTAGCTGTGACCCACTTCCTCCTGAGACAGCTTGGACAGCAGGGGACAACTGGAAGGCCTTGTGCACTGAAAATAATGTTGTTATCCTTGGGAAACCTGGCAACAGTTGCTTCTGATTCCTGGTGGAAATGACAAATCAGAATCAATCCATATTATTGGGAAAGATCAAGGAATAAAACAGCTTCCTCTCCAAAAATAGGAAAGAGGAAATAAGGAGACAAGAAACCAAAAATATTTAGAATGGCACAAAAAGTTATATGCATAAACTTCTTTCTGTTATTAAATCTAGCTATAAGTTTCCTAAGTCCAGTTATCAAGTTAAATTGTGTAGGATAGAAGAGAGAGGCCCACTGGAATTTCCCTCAGGAGTTCACGGCTTCCATCTGAGAGGTCCTGGGTTTGCGCTGGGGGAGACCTTTTTTGAATGAGGGCTTGGGTGGACTAGGTTCCATGCTGGCTCCAGTTCCACTGGTCCCTGCAGAGTGAGCCTGGCCCCATTCACTAGTATTTTCTGGTGCCTGGGGTGGAACACTCTGATACCTAGAACCAGATGAATACCACGAGCTGTTTCTGTAATGACCCACATTGTCATGTTGCCCTCGGTTCGTAGGGTCATTGGACTTTTGGCCTTGTGGCCTGTAGCCTTGTCCTCCTCGTTTGTTCCCCGGCAATACCTAAGGAGAAAATAATATTATGTTCAAGGTGCTCTGGCATCATTAGGCCCCATTTGTTTGAGATCCATTTATAGGAGTATTCTGATAGCAGAACTGTGGTGGTATCTGATGCTTGGAACTCAGTTATCTCTCAAGACTCACAGAATTCTGTCAGCAATCCAATACAGTCACTATATCAGAATTAACACATTTTTCCCTGCCTTTCATTCCTAGGTTCTTCTCCACTGTAGAGGAGTTTACTTTTCTTTAGCTGGGCACAAGAAGAAAGCTAAGAAGGAAGAAAGAACATTCTTTGGGTTGTTATAAGTCCTCAACCAGACAGGTATCACATGTCTGAACTTTGCAGATCATAGGCCATTTGCAAAGATAATAAACATTTGGAATATAAAATAAAGATAATTATGGTCTGCTTTGCTTTACATCATGAACCACAGATTAAGCCATGCTGCTGTGACATTTAGTACATTTTTCACATTACAATCCAAAAAAGCTTATGCTTATGGCATGGGATTTTATTTTTGTCCTCCAAAATTCCAATTTTATACCAGTTCTAAAGAATTACTGACAGCATTGCCTTGGAAAGCTTTTGTATTTCTTCTTCAAACCAAAGAAAAGAAACTATGGATTACTCTTCAACTTTCTAGTGTTCTCTCCCGATCTCCCCACCCAGGTTCACTCTCTTTCCCTGATATATTCCACATTGTGCTTCTAGGGAGTTGCTGATTTCATGTGCATGCTGGTTAACCCTGCCACATGTGATGCCTTTCTACCTTGAGATGGGTGCACAACTCCCAGTGTGACTAATTACCAGGCAATAGAATCTACAACTTTAAGGATCACTGCCAATATAAGAATGTCAGAAATTCTTGGTACCAGGAAATTTAAACTAGCTGGTGGTTTGGAATATACATCTCAAATGCTTTCTCAGGAACTAACTGGGGCTGAAGGGATTCAAAATAGGTGTGGAATAGGAATAAAGAAAGTAAGGTAATATCTTTATTCCCAGTGTATTACCTCACACTGAACTATCAACATTTAAACTTTGATACTCTGCTGGCTTTTCTTCCTAACATGCTCAGTGTGAAAATTAGGTTACCTCCCGATGTGGCTGGTAGGGCCGGCCACTGGAGTTTGCTAAGGCTGGAGGAGTCTCTCCTGGTGTAGAGTTTTTCTTGTTAGCACTTGTAAGGCTGGGAGCAGAGGCACAAGTGGAAGGGGAAGCAGCAGAGGCATCACTCGGGCTACTCAAGGACACAGATGTAACTGAGCTACATCGGGATCTGGTTGAGTAGCTATTCTTTGGATGGGACACTGAAACAGAAATGTCAGGAGTATATAGTCAGATGATGGAAGAGTATAATGAGTTAGATTTCTATTATATCTCAATTTTAGAATGAGCAATTAAAGATAAAAAACTATCTACTCAAGCAGTCATAAAAAAAAAAAACCCTATAAAAAAGATAACAGGAAGAAAAATCTTCCTTTTGCTGTCCTCCTCCACTCCCTCCAAGTCCCCACTGCTTTGTAAAGGAATTCTTAGAGAAAGGAGAACAGTTTAAGATCGAAGATTAAGATGAAGTTACTCATCTCCTCAGCTAATAACTTCTTGGCATTTCCTACCTAAAGTCCTGGCTATGACTCTAGCAGATGACTAAGCCGAGAACAATAGTATGGGCCATATGCTCAGTTTCCTATGCAAGGAACATTCCAAAGTACAGACTTTGCAAAAAAAGAAAAAGGTAAATAAATCAAATCTTTGCTAAATCCTTCCTAAAAAATTTGACGCAAAGTATAATCAAGATCACTTAAATATGAATAGAACTAGTCTTTATAACAAACATGTACCTTGTCAAATTTCTTTCTGCAAAAATAATCCAAATTCAAAATACCAGTCTATCAAAAAAGGTATTAATATTTTCAATTCATATTTTGTCAGAATTCAATGGTTTAAAACTACTCCCTAGACATTTTTCTTGGCTTTAAGCTTGGGCTAATGATGAGTTCATACTCACTGCCCTAGTTTAACATTTCACTTTTAGGCCAGGTGTGGTAGCTCACACCTGTAATTCTAGCACTCTAGGAGGCTGAGGCAGGTAGATCACTTGGGCTCACAAGCTAAGGTCTGAGCAAGAGCGAGACCCTATCTCTACTAAAAATAGAAAAACTCCTCAGGTGTTGTGGTGGGTATATGTAGTCCCAGCTACTCTGGAGGCTGAGGCAAGAGGATCTCTTGAGCCCAAGAGTTTGAGGTTGCTATGAGCTATGATGATGCATGGCAGTCAACCCAGGGTAACAGAGACTTTATCTCAAAAATAAACAAACACCCCCCCCCCAAAGAACATTTTACATTTATACTGAGAAAGAACACGAAGCTGAGTTTAGGGCTTGAGCAATAAATTACGATAAACACTCATCTTGTAGGCCCTCCCCCACGCACACTTAAAAGCTTTTCTTTAAGGATCTATTATTTGCTAGGCATTATTTTCTTTTGGGAAGGAGTAGAATGCAGTTCCAAGAGGCAAGGTCTGACTACAGGGCCCTATGCTCTTTATACTATACAGGGAGTCCAGTTTAATAGGCTTGGCGCCTGTGGCTCAAGTAGCTAAGGTGCCAGCCACATACACCTAAGATGGCAGGTTTGAATCCAGCCTGGGCCTGCCAAACAACAAATGATGGTTGCAACCAAAAAATGGCCAGGTGTTGTGGCAGGCGCCTGTGGTCCCAGCTACTTCGGAAGCAGAGACAGGAGACTCGCTTGAGCCCAGGAGTTGGAGGTTGCTGTGAGCTGTGATGTCACAGCACTCCACCCAGGGGAACAGCTTGAGCCTCTGTCTTAAAAAAAAAGAAAAAAGTAATAATTTAAATTGCACACAAACTTTATGGACACCCTGTATATCATACACCTCAATTCAGCAGAAAATCATGAAAGACTAGTCTTTCACATTTAGGGAACTAGCAAATGCTGGTCCCCAGAGCTCAAAGCATCTGCATCCATGGACTTCATATGTATCTTACAGTTACTTTTCATAAAAACAAGCAAATAAGAGGCACTGAAGAAGCACAGTGGAGAAGCCATTTAGCACATCAGTCTCTAATTAATAATCCCCACCCTTAGTGATCAGAATCCCTCACCATCTCACCTTGTCCAAAGGAATCAATGCTCTTTTTTAGGGTTTCCACATCACAAGTGAACCGGGCTACTCGCCCCAGATCCTCGTCATATTTACGTTCACTAACGAAGTGCTGAAGAAAGGGCAAGAAAGGCCTCTAGGTTAGATAAACATTATATGTGGGATCTATAACTTACAATGTACAGGTAAGACAGAATTATTTTCTTTCTTTCTTTTTTTTTTTTTGAGACGGAGTCTTACTTTGTTGCCCAAAGCAGAGTGACAGGGTGTTATAGCTCAAGGCAACCTCAAACTCTTGGGCTCAAGCAATTCTCTTGCCTCTCAGCCTCCCAGTCAGCGTTGTGGAGGGCTACTTTTAGAAATGGGGTCTTGCTCTAGTTCAGGCTTGTCTCAAACTCCTGAGCTCAGGCAATCCATCTGACTTGACCTCCCAGAGTGCTGGGATTACATGCATGAACCACTGTACCCGGCTAGAATTATTTTCCATTGTCTTCTCTTTACAGCTTCAAAGTTTACTAAATGGCCATCATACTACTAATGCTGGGTGAAAGAACAAATTCATTCATTTTGTCAAGAACTCAAAGATAGTCTGGAAGTTTTATGAATGTTGTATGATGGTCAAAGCTCATTAAGTATCATCAAGAGAAACTACAGAGAAAGGGAAAAGAAGGAAGAATTTATAGTATTAGGCCATCTTTCCAGTTGGCTATTCTTCACATCATTCCATTTTATACAGAAATAGAGGCAGTGAAAACGTTTATAAGTTACGACTATGATCCCATTTAGATAAATGGTTTACTATTAATAGGAACTTCTTTAGGAAACCCACTTCACTTCTTTATCAAGTAGGGTTTCTTAGTCCTTGAAATAGGAACAATTTCTTTTTTTTTCCCCCTTTGAGACAGAATCTCATTATGTTGCCCACGGTAGAGTGCTGTGACATCACAGTTCACAGCAACCTCAAACTCTTGGGCTTAAGTGATTCTCTTGTCTCAGCCTCCCAAGTAGCTGGGACTACAGGTGCCCACCACAACACCCAGCTATTTTTTGTTGCAGTTGTCATTGTTGTTTAGCTGGCCCGGGCTGGGCTCAAACCTGCCACCCTTGGTGTATGTGGCTGGCATCATAAACACTGTCCCAAGCCAGGAACAATTCTTGAGATCAAAAAACAATTCATGTGAGAAGTCAACTTTGCAAACAAGAAGAGTTTGTGCTGCAGATAATTAAATATTTTTAAGTAGATAGACCTGAGAAGTAACCAACCCCTTGAGGAAAAACTAACTATACTATAGAAATTGTAGGCCTAGGAATATGTCATGAGTACAGTGCTTCTAGGGGTCTATTTCAATAAGAAATATCTAAGGTAGCGTGGTATCTTTTTTATCCTCCCCTAGATTAAAAAGAGAAGAAAAAGAAAAGTTAAAGGCCTAAATATAATTTAGAACAACTGAACTACTCAGGGCAGTCCTCCTAACTGGACTGATTCTACTTCGAATGCATTTAGAAGCACTGAAAGGAAAAGAAGAGATTAAAAATTACCTTTCGGCCTTGAAGTCCTAAAGCATCAGATTATACTATGGCTTTATAAAAACACATAAACCACTTGCAAGAAAGCCTTTGGACATGTAATATTAGTCTGAGATTAACTGTGAAACAAATTCTAGGGTTTGTTGAGCCAAAGACATAACAGGAATGACGGAAATAAAATGATCTAGAAATAAGACATTTAAATTGCACAGCACCGCTTCAGTGCATTGAAAATGTAGAGAGAAACAGATCCTTAGCCTGCAGAAATATTTCTAGCAGCTTTTCAGCCATGTGGGAAGGGGAGCAGATGAAGCCTGTGAGAGCCAGCATTCTCATCTAATTCCAAAGGGGTTTCCGGCTTCTCCCAGATAGTTGAATGAGCATAACTGGCATCAAAGTAAGCAGCCTTTCTATAAAATTTAGTAATATAGTTTTAGTTAAACAGAAAATGGTAATTTAAAATTTGCTTGTTGGACTATTTCATCCCAACAGTCTAAGAAGGAGTGTGAGAATCGTTATTTACTCTGGGGTTTTGTATAAAACATTGGGTCAGAATGATCATGAGGTTTCTTGCAGGTTCCTAACTGATCTTCCATTTATGTTCTTACTTCACAGAGGGTGTTGTACAGCTTCTGCAGCAAGTGTCCCTCTCAACTATGACAACAAATCTTATGTGTTCAAAAAAAGCAGAGGTTAGACGGGGAGCAGTGGCTCATATCTGTATTCCTAGCACTCTGGGAGGCCAAGGTGGGTGGATTGCCTGAGCTCAGGAGTTTGACACCAGCCTGAGTATGCAAGACCCCACCTCTAAAAAATAGCCAGGTGTTGTGGCGAGGGCCTACAGTCCCAGCTACTAGGGAGGCTGAGGCAAGAGAATTGCTTTGAGCCCAAGAGTTTCAGGTTGCTGTGAACTACCGAAGGCAACAAAGTAAGACTTTGTCTCAGAGTTTAAAAAAAAAAAAAAAAAAAGCTGCAGGAGTGGAAAAGGCCAATTCTCTTGTCCATACAGTTCATGGTCTACAGAATAACCAATTATGGAGAACACCAATGTAATGTCCATAACTACTCATGAATATCCTAGTTTCTCTCAGGTTCTCATATTTAGTCTCACAAACACAGTTTTTTATATAAGAATTTAAAAGGGATGAATATTGAACCCAGGGAATCTTTATAAATAGATTACAATATAACCAATATTTTAAATTGCTACTTTTTCTTTATAAAATCAAACTGACCAACCAACTACTATTTACTGAAGACCTACTTACTATGTCCCAAGGCACTATGTTAGACACAAGGGATACAGCAGCTCCTGCCACTGTGAAATTCACAATCTTATAGGAAAGATATTAATTAAATGCACATAAAATTATAACTGTGCTCTGAAAGCACAGAATAGGGGGATATGATGTCAGGGAAGTTAAAAAGGATGAGTAGGTTAAGAATGACTAAAAAGGGCAGTGTCTGTAGCTCAGTGTGTAGGGCACCAGCCACATACACTGAGGCTGACGAGTTCAAACCTGGTCTGGGCCAGCTAAAAAAACAATGACAACTGCAACAACAACAACAACAAAAATAGCTGGGCATTGTGGCAGTCCCAGCTGCTTGGGAGGCTGAGGCAAGAGAATCACTTGAGCCCAAGAGTTTGAGGTTGCTGTGAGCTATGATGCCTGGACATTCTACCAGGGGTGACAAAGTAAGACCCTGTCTCAAAAAAAAAAGAAAAAAGAATGATTAAAGAGTGATTTATAGGCCAGGAATGGTGGCTCACACCTGTAATTCAAGCACTTTGGGAGGCTGAAACAGGAGGATTGCTTGAGGCCAGGAGTTTGAGAATAACATGGATGACAGAGCAAGATCCTGTTAGAAAAATGTACTAAAAATTAGATGGATGTGGTGGCACATGCCTGTAGTCCCAGCTACTGATGAGCCTGAGACAGAGGGATTGCTTGAACCAAGAGGTCTAGGCTGCACTGAGCTACATTAGCACCACTGCAGTGTTTTGGACAGATGAAGCACACACAGTGGCCACCTAGCAGGAAGGAGGAGGATATATGTCTGTGGAGAGGAAAAACAAGTACAGCTGGAGGACAGAGGACAAGGGGAATTATTGGGTGAACGAAGGATGATGGCAGAGCCAGACCATGCAGGCCTACAGTCCAGGTTGAGGACTAGAACATATATCCTAAAATCAATGGATTGTTCCCTCTCCTCTCCCAATGCTTCACTTGCCCAGCCCAGAATAAATAAATAAATAAATAAATAAAACAACAAAATAAAAGCAATGGAAAGTTTGGAGCAGATTGCTATAGTGTGAGGACCAGATATGAAATGGTGGGGAGGATGAGGCAGTAGCAAAATGATGCACAGAATCAGTTCAGAGACCATTGCACAAGTCCATGCAAGAGACGGCAGTAACTGATCATGATCATGATCGTGGTGGTGGAGATGAGGGAATAAGATCAGATTTGAAATTTAGAAGGTCAGATGGACAGGGTCTGTTGATAGATTTCACGTGGGAGATGGAGAAATTTCCTAGGGTTTCCAGCTTGGACAACAGGATAGATGACATTACCACTTAATGGAAAGGAACCTGGAAGAGGGCTAGGCTGGGGAAGGGAGGACTCATGAGTTCAGTATATTAGATATGGCCATGAATTACAGAGATTTGTTACTTTAGCCCCTGAGGTTAAGAAGAAAGGCAGAAAGGAGAAGGGAATTTTACCTTGATATCAGCTCTGAGCTCAACCAATTGGTCCTCTGACATTCGAACAGCCACATCAGTCATCTTCTTTAGAAGTTCAGCTTTCTTTTGTCGGCTTAGCAAAATTTCCACTGTAGAGGAAAAGCAAGTATGAATCTTATTCTCCTGCTAAATAGGATAAAGAAGAACTGCAAGTATAAGCCTTTCAGTATGTGTTAGGACAGCCAAAGCCTTAGCTGCCCACCCATCCAGAAAATGAAAATACCAAAGGTCTAATTTCTGGAGTTAAATGGTAAATATTTTTTGAATCACAAAGACTCATAAATCATTTGTCATTCTCATTTTCCTCTTCCCAGTCAATTTTTTTTTTTTAACTAAGAAACATATGTTACTGTGAGCTATGACACCACAGCACTTTTTAGCCTGGGGCAACACAGTGAGACTCTTTCTCAAAAAAATAAAATAAAATAAAAGAAAGAAAGAAAAGTATATAAATTAAAACAGAAATATGGGGCTGGGTGTGGTGGCTCATGCCTGTAATCCCTTGGGAGGGAATTGTTACTTAAGTCCCTGAGGGACTAAAGGCGAGTGGATTCTCTCAGCTTGGGAAGCCAAAGCAAGTGGATTGTCTGAGCTCACAGATTCAAGACCAGCCTGAGCCAGAGCGAGACTTCATCTCTAAAAAATAGCTGGGTGCCTATAGTCCTAGCTACTTGGGAGGCTGAGATAAGAGAATCACTTGAGCCCAAGAGTTTGAAGTTGCTGTGAGCTGTGCCACCCTGGCACTCTACCGAGGGCAACAAAGTGAGACTATCTCCAAAAAAATAATAAAATAACCAGAAATAAGCCATTGGTAACAATTTCATCTAGAATAAATGGGTATGAAACAAAAAGTAAAACCCCTGTACTTTTGATTTTGTGGTCTTCTTTCCAGAGGAAATCACTGTTGACAATTTCTCACGGATACTCCCAAATATTATCTGTGTATGTACAACATGTATATCTCTCCTTGTATTTCCTTCCTCACAAAAGGAAGTATATCATACACATGGTCCTACTTTACTGTACCTTTTTTATGTAATATATCTTGAAATTAATTTATTTTTATTTTATTTAATTAATTAAGAGACAGAATCTCACTTTATTGCCCTTAGTAGAGTGCCCTAGAGTCACAACTCACTGCAACCTCCAACTCTTGGGTTTAAGCGATTCTCTTGCCTCAGGCTCCTGAGTAGCTGGGACTATGGGTGCCCACCACAACACCTGGCTATTTTTTGTTGCAGTTGTCACTGCTGTTTTAGCTGGCTGGGGCCAGGTTCGAACCCACCACCCTCGGTATATGGGGCCGGCACCCTACCCACTCAGCCACAGGCTCTGCCCTTGAAATTCATTTATTAATACATGTGGATCACTTTCTTTCAGTTTAACAGCCACCTGTTATTCTACTGTGTATACATACCACAATTATTTATCAAGTACTTTAATGATGCTATTAGATTGTTATGGCACAAGCTTTGGCATGCTCCCTGATATCCAACTCACAGATGACCATGGTGTATAATAGATAACAAGAATGTCCCAGAGTAGAGAGACAGGAGCTACAATGGACAATGAGCAGAAGAACTCTTCCCAAAAAGCAGAACTAAGGCTGTAAGATAAGCTACAAGAGGAACTTTCTTTACCACTAGGGCAGGGACTCCACTATTTCTGTCCAGCAAGATTTGGTTGCTACTTTTCCAAGTGGGAATTTTGACTATAATTATTTTCTTTTTTCTCTAATTATATAATATTGGCAAATAGGGCTTTTAACTTCTCTTTTAGTTTATGACACCCAGACCACAACACACCCTCAGCTGAATATGCTAACCAGATGGACTTTTGAGGTGTTGCCATTGAGAAGAGGGTTAAGTTTATTCTCATTTTGGAAAAAAGAGGGATACTGGGTAGCTGCAGAGGAAGACTATAGCGAAGACTGTTAGTTGACTAAAACCCACGCTCCTTTTCTTCCTAGCTATCAGAAGTCCAGTGATTTGGGATACCAACACACTCAGGTAAAAATCTGTTCCTGGCTTTGCTCCGGATGAGATGGTCATGTGACACTGTCTGCCATTGAGATACAAGCAGTACTCAGGAAAGCTTTTTATAGGAATCTTACGGATCTCAAGATGGAGAAAATGTGATGAATAAAGATTTCTACACGTGTCAGATAATTCAAAGGACATAATTATACAGCATCAGACAAGTGATATTTGTTGTTGTTTTCTTTTTTAAAGAGAAAAAAAAAAAACCACTCTCACTATGTTGCCCTCGGTAGAGTGCTGTGGCGTCACAGCTCACAGCAACCTCAAACTCTTGGGCTTAAGCAATTCTTATTTCAGCCTCCCACGTAGCTGGGACTACAGGTGCCCGCTACTATGCCTGGCTATTTTTTTCTTGCAGTTGTCATTGTTGTTTAGCTGGCCTGGGCCAGGTTTGAACCCGTCAGCCTCGGTGTATGTGGCTGGCACTGTAACCACTGTGCTATGGGAGCCAAACCTTTTTTTTTGAGATGGAGTCTCAAGCTGTAGCCCTGGGTGAAGTGCTATGACATCATAGCTCACAGGAACCTCTAAATCTTGGGCTCAAGTGATCCTCTTGCCTCAGTTTTTCTATTTTTAGTAGAGAAGGGGTCTTGCTTTTGTTTAGGCTGGTCTCAAACTCATGAGCTCAAGCAATCCACCTGCCTCAGCCTCCCAGAGTGCTAGGATTACGGGGGTGAGCCACTGTGCCCACCCAAACAAGTGATATTCATTTCAAAGAATATGTTTCTTCATTTATGAAATAAAAAAAAAGAAACTGAAAAACCAATACCTTATAGGGTTTATGTAAGGATCATACATGAATATGTGTGAAAAACTCTGAACTGTGACCTAGGAAAATGGAAGTTATTTAATAAAACCATAATGTGTAAAAAAGAAAAAACCCCGCCTTCTTGATAGTATTGGTAAATAGTAATCATATTGTGTCAAGAACCAGGATTTTTAGGGAGAAAGAAAATATAGATATATGTATAAAACTGATGAAAATATACTAATTAGACTCTGTAGTCTTGAATTTGGTAAAAAAAAAAAATGGCCAAGAATTAGTTGAAGCTGGGTAATAAGGGTTTCTTATATAATGTTAGCCCCTATATTTGAAATTTTCTATAAAGGATGTATTTTATTTATTTATTTGTTTTGAGACAGAACTTTGTCACCCTCGGTAGAATGCTGTGGTCATAGCTCACAGCAGCCTCAAATTCGTGGGCTTAAGCAATTCTTTTGCCTGTGCCTCCCAAGTAGCTGGGACTACAGGTACCGGCCACAATGCCCGGCTATTTTTTTTTTTTTTTTTTTGTAGAGACAGAGTTTCACTTTATCACCCACACCGTGGAGTCACACAGCTCACAGCAACCTCCAACTCCTGGGCTTAAGCTAGTCCCTTGCCTCAGCCTCCCAAGTAGCAGGGATTACAGGTGCCCACCACAACACCCAGCTATTTTTTGTTGCAGTTTGGCCGGGGACGGGTTTGAACCCGCTGTCCTCAGTATATGGGGCCGGCACCCTACCCACTGAGCCATGCGCGCCCCACTATTTTTAGAGATGAGGTCTTGCTCTAGCTCAAGCTGGGCTTGAATCTGTGAGGTCAGGTAATCCACCCATTTCAGCCTCCTAAGTAGTGGGATTAAAAGATGTATTTTAAAAAGCACCTTCTTCTTGGCTTGGCGCCTGTAGCTCAAGTGGCTAAGGTGCCAGCCACATACACTGGAGCTATTGAGTTTGAACCCAGTCTGGGCCCGCCAAACTATGACAACTAAAACCAAAAAATAACTGGGTGTTGTGGCAGGTACCTATAATCCCAGCTACTTGGGAGGCTGAGGCAAGAGAATTGCTTAAGCCCAAGAGTTGGAGGTTGTTGTGAGCTGTGACACCACGGCATTCTACCCAGGGCGACAGTTTGAGACTCTGTCTGAAACAAACAAACAAACAAACAAAAAAACGCACTTTCTTCTCAAAAGGACTATGTCTTATTGGCTTTAGTTTATCTAAACCTTCATCTTCAAAAAGAGAATACACAGAGTAAGAATGTGAGCTGTCAAATTTAGAAATTCCAAGATATACTGCTCAATGTAAATGACATTTTACCTCTGATAAACAGTTGGGACAGTATCTCTGCTACATTCTCAACATTTAAAGTTAAAATGGACCCAAACTGTACTCAGCTCACTGCTTCAAAGATGACTCCTCTGGTCTGTGACCACAGATACAAATGATTTAACTGTGAGTCATCATCTCGACCTAGCCCAGCATTTCTATTCATACTAGTTTGAGGGTGGGTTAAAAGAAACAACCTTCCTAATTATAAATCTGGCATTCAATGCATGAAGGTAGAACCTGCCAATAAAATGCCCCAAATCAATGCTATTGCACATGTTACAGTTGATAATCCTTACTTTTCATGTGGTTGTGCATCTTTAACCTAAAGTGAACAGAAATCTGGCTCTTCCATATAAAACCCCACAAATTACCCAAGTTAGACTCTATTCCTCCAGAATCTATTTTAGTCAGCTTTCAAGGAATCCTAGTTATGGTATCCTGAACCCTCAATTCACTGAGTTTTCTGTTTATCCATTGATAACAGATACTAAGTGAAGACCATTTTACAAACTGAGAAAAAGTAAGTTCTGAGATAAGTGACGATAGGAATGTATATACATAATTGTAAGCAATTTGATCAAGTTTCCTCTGATTACGCTAAAAGTTTTTTTCTAAGTAGGAAAAAAAACTTCCAATGGAATTATTTAATCATTAGAGGACAAAAAACTGAAATAAAACCCTAGTGGCAGATATCATAATGCAGTCTCTCAGATACTGAACTCCACATTGGCAATATTAAAATTTAGAAATATTTTAAAAATAGGCTTATAGGCTGGGCGAGGTGGCTCATACCCGTAATCCTAGCACTCTGGGAGGCTGAGGTGGGTGGATTACTTGAGCTCACGAGTTTGAGATCAGTCTAAGCAAAAGCAAGACCCTGTCTCTACTAAAAATAGAAAATCTGAGGCAAGAGGATCACTTGAGCCCAAGATTTAGAGGTTCCTGTGAGCTATGATGCCATAGCACTTTACCCAGGGCAATAGCTTGAGACTCTGTTTCAAAAAAAAAAATAGGGTGGGTGCCTATAGCTCAGTGGTTAGGATGCCAGCCACATGCTCTCGGGCTGGTGGGTTTCAACCTGGCCCAGGCTTGCTAAACAAAACAAAACAAAACAAAACAAAACCAAAAGCCGGGCATTGTGTGGGTGCCTGTAGTCCCAGCTACTTGAGAGGCTGAGGCAAGAGGATCACTTAAGCCCAAGAGTCTGAGGTTGCTGTGAGTTGTGACGCCATAGCGCTCTACTGAGGGCAACAAAATGAGACTCTGTCTCAAGGAAAAAAAAATAAGCTTGTATAAAGTTATTTCACCTTAAATATTCATATACAAGTGCATGTGAACTATTCAAGATTGTTTAAATACTGTACATAAACTCTTTTTGTGGCATTTATATCAAGCTTTTGTGACAAGGGTTGGGAGGCAGGTACCTGCTGTTTATATAGGTAATCACTTTAATTATAGGTAATCATCTTACTTGCTTCAGCTTTCACTTTGTCCATTTCAGCAAGCAATGCCACTTCCCGATCCATTAAACTAAGAAGAAATGACAAAGAAAAAAAAAGGTTTGATGAGACACAGAAATAGCACATTACTAATAATGGAGAAGGACACGCGAGTCTGTTCACTAAATGCATAATACATACTACAAGGTAATACTGTATGGACCACATGGAAATTCTGCTATCTTACTCAACGAAGAGTGTTTTAGGGATTTCCAATAAAATAAATTCCCCTATATTTCTCTTTATTATAATTGATCAATTACTATAAGGCTAAGAGTTGAGAACCAGTAGATGGCAGTAGCAAGCCACAAAACTTGTTTCTAAGTAAGTTGTGCTAAAGCCAAAAGTATTTGTGGAAATTGCACTCACATACTTTTTATATTTTGGTCTGTAACGGATTTGCTTCTAATAAATTTTTACCTAACAATATCCTTGTTGGGGCATAGTAAATTTAGCCATAATTAGGACTTGTATATCTTTAATAGCTGACCACATTTGCCCCGTCCACCGGCCCCAAGTACATAGAATGTAGAGTGGTCAAGAGACAGACATATAGGGTGCTGATTTCTGAGTAATATTTAGTAGTAAAGGATGGAATTTAAGGTTTCTGGTAGGCTTTTATATAGAAAAAGAACATTAACAAGACTTTAGAAAAATTTCCACTGCAAATGTATATGGTTTGGAGACACATAAAGCTTTTCTATGTCCTTATAAAAGAGCCCAAAGACTTTAATGTTTAAGGAGAGAGTAGGTTACCCTAGTATTCAACCTCTGAATACAAAGAATTTTCCTTGCCATATCAGTTTGGTTTAGTGGTGACAAAGGAAAAAACCTAAAATTTTAACACCTGTAAGAACCTGAAATGTTCCAATTCTCTTCAATTTGTTCATTCTCATTTCTCCTTCGGAAGTGAATGTAACTATAGGGTAAATACAAGTTCCACTCTTGTTTCTGATTGTAAAAGCAATCACACATGCACACACACATAATACACTAATTCAATTTAGCTCACTATGTAGTTATGTTAGCACAAAGTTTTTAATACAGAGACTATAGTGTGAGACATAAAAAAATGTATAAGGAAGAATCGTTTCCTCAAGGAGCAAATTCCTTTATAGGGCAAGTTCCAGAGAACATATGTTTGATAATCATTATGCATTTTTTTTTTTGAGACAGAGTCTCACTCTGTCATCCTTGGTAGAGTGCTATGCTGTCACAGCTCACAGCAACCTCCAGCTCTTGGGCTTAGGTGATTCTCTTGCCTCAGCCTCCCCAGTAGCTGGGACTACAGGCGTCCACCACAACACCCGTGGCCGGGTTCAAACCCACCACCCTCAGTATGTGGGGCCAGTGCCCTACTCACTGAGCCACAGGTGCCACCTCATTATGCATGTTAATAAATAGACTTGTAACTAATTTGGTTGGCATATTAATCCAAAAGCACCAGACTGGAGAGGAAGATACAATTATTGTGAGGTAGCCATATTTTCCTAAGAAAACATTTTCCAAACCTTGGCAATATTTTGCTCCAAGAACTCTAGCAGCCTTTGGAATACCTAAACAGCAAAACAAAAGCACAACTTAGATAGGAGCTGCCAGGGCTGTGGTTTGACATTACCTCTCTTCTGTTGCCACATCACCTTAAGATGCAGACACTGTTTCCACCAGATGACTAATTCTTTGTCTCTGACAAAGCTTGTAAAATATTTATTAGAAGACTTCTGCAAACAAGTAAGCTTTTCACAGCTTATGATCTTTACTATGAAAACTAGAATATCACATAGCACTTTTAGCAAGGAAATAAAGTTATACATCAACACAATCAGACTGTGGCAATATGAGCTAGTACACCATGACAGCAATGCCCCCTCCTCTTGAGAATGACTAGCATCCAAGACAGGATATGTACAATCATATAACCCTTCATTTAAAAAAATCAGCTTATATTTTCATGCCAAAACCCCCCAATGAAATACAGCATTTCTTTTTCTTTTTCTTTGAGACAGAGCCTCAAGCTATCCCCCTGGGTAGAGTGCTGTGGCATTACAGCTCACAGCAATCTCCAATTCCTGGGCTCAAGTGAGTCTCTTGCCTCAGCCTCCAAGTAGCTGGGACCACAGGCGCCCACCACAACGCTTGGCTATTTTTTGGTTACGGCCGTCATTGTTGTTTTTTTTTTGGCAGGCCTGGGCTGGATTCGAACCTGCCACCTTGGGTGTATGTGGCTGATGCCTTAGCCACTTTAGCCACAGGCGCCAAGTCGAAATACAGCATTTCTATTTCTGTTTGTTGTCATATTGCCATCTATTGATAAAATCTAATGAAAGGTCTGTGACGTCATCCCAGAAGAACCTACTAGTCAATTGAGGCTGTTGGGCTTATTTTCTCAGAGAAAAGTGATCAGTCTTTAAAATATAAAAATGAGGGTAGCTAGCCGGGCATTGTGGTGGGAGTAGTCCTAGCTACTCGGGACGCTGAGGCAAGAGAATCACCTAAGCCCAAGAGCTGGAGGTTGCTGTGAGCTGTGATGTCACAGCACTCTACCAAGGGCAACAAAGTGAGACTGTCTCTAAAAAAATAAATTAATTAAAATAAATTAAAAAAAAAACGAGGATAGGGCGCCAGCCCCATATACCGAAGGTAGTGGGTTCGAACCTGGCCCCAGCCAAACTGCAACAAAAAAACAGCCGGGTGTTCTGGTGGTTGCCTGTAGTCCCAGCTACTCGGGAGGCTGAGGCAAGAGGCAAGAAAATTGTCTAAGCCCAGGAGTTGGAGGTTGCTGTGACCTATGACGCCACAGCATTCTACTCAGGGTGACAGAGTAAGACTCTGTCTCAAAAAAAAAATGAAATAAAAGACAAATATGAATAAATGTTGAAATGTAATAAAAACTAAGTACACCATATAATGACATTATGGCTGAATAGGAGAATTACATATTTGCAGGTTATTTGTGCTAAAGTATTTAGGGGTGATAAATTATGTCTGCAACTTCCAAATGGTTCCACCAAAATACAAACACACAGCAAATATATTGATCACTGTAATATCCTTTCAACTTTTCTGTATATTTGATAGTTTTCATAATAAAAAGTTAGGGAGATGTATATATTACAAAATAAACAGAGAAGGTGGGAAAAGTTCAAAAGTGGAAAATAGGTCAGGTTTAAGGATATAGCACAGGCTTTTTTTTTTTTTTGCAGTTTTTGGCTGAGGCCAGGTTTGAACCCGCCACCTCTGGTATATGGGGCCAGCACCCTACTCCTTTGAGCCACAGGTACCGCCCCAGCACAGGCTTTTTTTTTTTTAATAATGAAAAACAATGATTTACCATAATACAACTTTCTAACAAAGAAACTTAAGCTAAAGTTTTCCACTTATTCCTGAGCTAAATTTATAGTAGTCCCACTATGTACAGAAAGTATCTGTGGCCAAGAGACTCAAAAGTAACAGGTATTAGATGTTGTAACTGCAAGCAATGAGTCCTCTCAGGAACTAATGAAAGGTTTTTTCCAACTTTCTGTTACCTTGCTCGCTTCAATGCTTCCAGGTACTAAGCTTCTCTCAAGACTTTCCTGAATGGATTATGCCGTAATAAGCATCTGGTACATTGGATTTGGATTTGGAAACTGCTAATGATGTTCAGCTAAATATTGCCGGGACATTATTTGGAAAGACACTAGGCCTTTTTAAGCTGGGACATTCTTCAGTGTTAGGAATTCCATGTCCTTTCTCTAATTATGAAAGATGGTTTGGAATGACTGGTCACTGTTACTGGAAAGGAGAAAGACTGGTAACTAAATGTTCTACATTTCCTTCTTTCCATGTCAGAACTTCTTACCATTGTCACATTTGCTCAACTTATTCTAGAGCTTTTGCATAATTTAGTTGCTCAGAATAGCTGTTCCTGCAGTATTACTATTCACATCTTTAAGATATCTTGTATGCTCATCATTTGAAGCAAGCTCTTTAATTAATACACAGGTATTTAACATGCAGTTAGTGAGTCTAGATCTTGCCTTTAGTAACCCCTTGGCACCAAAAAATTATTAATTATCATTTGTTTATGGTAGTTGCATTAGAAATATATTAAAATGAAAACAACTCTGGCAATTCCACAGCCAATTATTTCAGGGGATAATACTCTAAACCACTAAATAATGCTTTTAGAAAACATTTGCAATTGATTTTAATTGCTCAAAATCTGAAATCAATTTAATTCCCGCAGCCAATCAAAGCAGAAATTCAGTCAAAGTCAATACAAACCCTTTTTTTTTTTAAGACACTTTCTTCTTTTCATATAAAACAACTATAAAAGAGAATTGCCAATGGTTTTTGTTACCAGAGAATTAATAAAGCTTCATGTGTTTTGCATAACTCTGTACTCTTAGCACTGGCCTTGTTGAAGTATAGCATACTCAACTGGGTTCAAAACAAAATAAAAATCACCAAGTAGGAAGCCAGAACCGGCTAAGGCGCCAGCCACGTACACCTAAGGTGGCGGGTTCGAATCCCCAGCCTGGGCCCACCAAACAACAATGACAGCTGCAACCAAAAAATAGCCAGGCGTTGTGGCGGGCGCCTGTGGTCCCAGCTACTTGGGAGATGGAGGCAGGAGACTCACTTGAGCCCAGGAGTTGGAGGTTGCTGTGAGCTGTAATGCCACGGCACTCTACCCAGGGGGACAGCTTGAGGCTCTGTCT
>CAUYQS010070927.1:0-15374 GCA_963574585.1 Otolemur crassicaudatus | reverse complement strand
TCCCACGATTGCCCTCCCTCCTCCCCCCTCTCCTGTCCCTGTGCTGAGTACCCTCACACTGTGCACAGTAGGTGAGGTCCCACGATTGCCCTCCCTTCTCCCCTCCTCTCCTCTCCCTGTGCTGAGTACCCTCACACTGTGCACAGTAGGTGAGGTCCCACGATTTCCCTCCCTCCTCCCCTCTCTCTCCTCTCCCTGTGCTGAGCACCCTCACACTGTGCACAGTAGGTGAGGTCCCACGATTGCCCTCCCTCCTCCCCTCTCTCCTTTTCCCTCTTTTTCCCTCCCCTTTGCTAGACTATATTTGTGCTTTATCATTCATGTGGGCATATAATTATTTATATATTGGTTTCATGTTAGTATTGAGAACCTTGAATTTTTTTCATGTTTTCTTTCTTTAGTTAGTCTATATTGTACACATATTAACTTACATCTTACCAACTAATTTACTTACATAAACTAGACTTTAACCACAATGGGATATTATGAACATCAAATTATAGGGCAGACCTTGAAATGATTCCCACTAGTGACTGAGCATCTAAGACTCCATAAATGGTCAGTCACTTGTGTTCAATCTGTAGGGTGGTCTTATCTGACCCCCAATAGTGGACCAGACCTTGAAGCTAACACACAAAGGCCTTCAATGTTTGATGGCAAATGTAGGAAACAAAGGAAATAATCCCTGTGTCATTATCGTCGTAACTTTTTGCAGCCTCACTCTGATACACCTTATTACGTAGACAAGTGACATTTCCACATGTCTGTTTCAGGTGATATAATTTATGGGCGTGTCATGGTGGATCCTGTCCAGAATTTGGGTGAATCCTTTTACTGCAGCATTGAGAAGGTGTTCCTCTGCACGGGAGCAGATGGCTACGTCCCCAAGTACAGCCCAGTAAACGCAGAGTACGGCTGCTTGGCTGACTCGCCTTCACTCTTGTATAGGTTTAAAATTGTGGTAAGTGCTTTGACCCAGATAGACCGGGTAAGTGTTTTGGAAAATTGGGTAAATTATGGTAAGTGCTTTGAACTAGATAGATTTTCAAAGCTTAGCCTTTTTTTGTCTCACATTTAAAAACAAGATCCTCATTTTAAATTGAACCAAAAAGTAATAGTTTGTGGGAATTTGTACTTGCACAAAACTAACGGGAAAGCATTCCATCCTTGCAAAAAGTTGGCGCTATCTACAGCAATGACCATTTCCCTTATTGCTTAAAGGACAAAGCCCAGCCAGAGACACAAGCCACCAGCTTTGGAAATATCCTATTTAATGCCAAACTGGCCGCAGATGACCCTGAGGCCATTCTCTTAGTGAATCAGCCTGGATCAGATGGATTTAAAGTCGACTCTACACCACTCTTTCAGGTAAAGCCAAAAACAAGCGCACTTGCAATAGCCACGTAACCACACGCAAGTCACTGAGCGTTTCTGTGCCTCAGATGTCTCCTGTCTGTATGGCCTGAACGGTACCGTCACAGGGAGTCAATGACTAGGACGGGACGGGGAGTATAAACCACACAGCCCCATGCAGGGCCCATGGTATTGTGTAGACTCTTGTTTTTATTAATATGTTAATATTATTTTAAGACCATATGTAACAAAGACTCTTACTCAGCCCAGAATATAAAATTAAACCGACAGTTGCATAGTTTGCTTCTCTATTCAGAACTTCCCTCCTGTTGTCTTTTCATGAACGTCTTAGAGGGATGTGTGTGAACTGCTAGACACAGAGTAGAAGTGGGACATAGCACACAAAATCTCCACTCTCAAACACTTCAGAAACCAGGATAGAAAATTCTGACTCAGAGGTAGAAGGTCGAGAGTCTGGACCTTCTCTCTGTTGAGGCAGGAACAAGACCCTTGAGTGGACAAACTCAACAGCTTTAGAGATGCGTTCACATTCTGAGTCTTAGGGATAGCAAGTGCTCCCTTTAGGGTGTTTATTAAGAATCATCCTTGCAAGATGACGGCTGGAGAAATATGTTATTCTTATTCAGTCTACAAAGGGCATCTTAAGAAGGCATATTCTGAATCTTTTCAAATAAGAAGTTAAAGTCTGATTTTTTTGTTTTCATTTTTAACATTAACTCTCAAAATATATGGCCTCTCTAAATCTTGAATGCTTCAAAGAATCATCATAAAATCTCTCCTGGCCTGAAAACTGATTTCACCCCCTGCCCATGGTCCTACACACACGTGAATGAGGAGCAAGATACACTATGACAGAGTCCTGCCTGTGCCACCAACCCGCTCAGTGGCACTGAATAAGTCACTAACTTCTCTGTATTCTTATTTACTCATTTTTTAAATGAACAGGCTAGACTATATAATATCTAATTCTTTCAGGTCTCACATTCCATGACTATAAGCACCAGATATTTATCAGTACATGGTCCCTGAACAGATGCACAGAATATGTTTTATTGTGCTTTATCCAAAGCCTTGTATATTCTACTCACTCAAAAATATCAAGTAAATTAATTCTGTAGACTAAATTAAATTCTCATTTATTATTATCTGTGTCATCAATTTCTCTTGCAAATAGATTATCATAAATTAGGTATAGTATCTAATTCCCTAACAGATGGGAATCTGTTTTCTAGGTGGCTCTGGGCCGAGAATGGTATATACACACCATCTACACAGTCAAGTCCAAAGACAATGCCAATCGAGGCATCGGCAAGAGAAGCGTGGAGTACCACTCCCTGGTGAGCCGCAGGAAGCCTCACGCAACCACCAAGAGCCGGAAGAAGAGGGAGGTCAGGGGCACCCCCGCTCTGGCGTGGGAGATAGGTGCTGAAAACAACCGAGGAACCAACATCCAGCACGTGGCCCTGGACTTCACCAGCAAAAGACAGATCCCCCAAGGGAGGGTTCCTCCAGATGGCGTCCTGCCCCGGGAGCCCAACACTCCCAGCTCTGAAGTCAGCCTGGTCACTGTCGTAGGAGGTGTCGCCGCAGGGTTACTGGGCATCTGCCTCATGGTCATCGCAGTGATGATGTGCTGGAGCAAGGAGGGTGTCAGGGGGAAGGACGCCCCAAAGAGCTCTGGCAGCGGTGAGCCCATGATGTCCCCGCACAGCCACCAGGATGACAGCTCAGAGGTTTGACGACCACAGGTGGAATTCAACCTTTTCCTCAAGTGCCTCAGAAAAGACCCCAGTAGAACCTCAGATACTTCCCGTAAGCTGCGAACACCTGGGGACGTCGGTGATGAAGCTGCTTGGAAGACCTGACTGTACTAATGACTTGATTGGATTTCTGTCTGTCCTTTCATGCATCAAAGGACAAATTAAGACCACCTCTTTCCTCATGCCCCAAAGGCAGCAACGACGGATGTACACTTACACAAAGCCATAGACGGACAGTGAGGAGTTTGCTTGTTGTTCAGACACATTCTCTACACAGTGGAGATGAGACTATGAGACTATTTAAAAGGTGCTGACAGACTCCTTCTGAAGTGTGAGGAGAGTCTACTGTTCCCGTGTTAGTGTGAACTTTGAAGGTGCAATCACCCCACTGCTTATTCATTATATAACAGCTTACTACTAGAAAGGTTTTAACCAGTAGTCTGGAAAAACGGTGAACACACTGTTTATTATGACAAGTTTTCAAATAGATGAAGACAGCATAGAATTAAGACCAGGGGTATCTCAACCCACAAATCACTTTATCTACTATTTGGGAGGAAGTGGAAGGAAAGATAGGAGGGGATTCAGTCACTCCGATTTGAATTGCTTCTCATCCTCATCAGACCTTCCTTGTTTTATTTGCTCATTTAATTAAATTAAACCAAAGATATGTTAATTCTGGAAGAGATTCGTAAGAGAGACTGCTCTGTTTTTGGTATGTAGTGAGTAATAGTAGGCCTTTTGAATGGAGATGTTCCTTATTGGTGCTACATTTGTGGGAAATGGGAAGGTTGGTGATGTCTGGATGACAAAGAAATGGCATGAAGTTAGAGTCACTAGAAGACAATGTTCCCTAAGAACATTAGCCTGGATATTCGCAGTATTGAACCCATGAATGATAATGAGAAACATCATTACAGATGGTGAAGGGAGACAGTGGTATTTATTACTATACTGTGTGCAACCAGAGTGCCTCTTATGTATCTTTAAGAGTAAAAGAGCATTTTGCCAGGTAGCAGATGAGGTTATCAAACAAACTTCTTCTTGGGTCTTATGTGAACATCTTAACCTGGTGACTGTCAGTACCAACCATCTTTTGGTTGGGATAAGAAAGCGACACTGGTACTAGGAGAGAGATACAGAGTGTAAGACTCGCCTCTCTTCTTTCAGGCAGCTCCAGACTCTATATTCAAAGTCTTTTAAAAAATAGAATAGACTGTAGTCTCCTTCCATTGAAAAATTTAGAGATTCCACCTATATCTCAAAGGCTCCCCACCCAGGACTTACAGAAAGAGGAAGTACTCCATAACCCAGAAATCCACCCATCAAAATAGTGACTCCTTTTAACCAGCCCCCTCTCTTCTGCTCCCCCTTCTACAAGGTGCTTGGCTATTTCTTTGGCTACCTCGTAATTTGTATAGGAATGAACACGAATTAAGCAGCTTCAACTAGTGTAGCTGTTTTACTATTTAGCACGGATTCAATTTATGTAGATTGCTGGAGAAAGTATTCTCAGTCAACTTTCTGAAATTTTAGTAATTAGCAGCATCAAAGTCTGACTGTCATGCAATTTTAGGGTCTCTGTCAGTGAATATGGTAACCAGTGGGGCATTATTACAACATCTGTTTTGAGCCTTTGGGACAGGCTACTTTTATACCCAGTTTCACTCTATAATGGGTGCTCTAATGAGGCTACTGTACATAAGTTGGACAGGTTATAAAATACAAGACATGTCTATTCTTTTGTCACAAAGAGAAATTTCTCCTTCCAGCCCATCTTCCCTCTCTCTATCCTCTTTCCACCATCTTCCCTCCCCTCATCCCCTTCAAAAGAGACCTCTCTGTGGGAAATAGGCAGATATAGCCTTCTTAAGTACAAGATACTGGATCTTTGCATCATTTTTCTAGTACCTATTTACTAAATATGTAATTATTTTTTAATATGCATTAATTTTTTTTTTTTTTTGCAGTTTTTGGCCAGGGCTGGATTTGAACCTACCACCTCCAGCATATGGAGCCAGCATCCTACTCCTTTAAGCCACAGGCACTGCCCTGCATTAATATTTTTTAAAAACACTTTTAGTGGGAAAAATCAGGCAAAAAAAAATTTTTTTTTTTGCTAAATAAAACAGATCCTTATTTTCAATACTTTATTTTTAGAGAACTATTTCGGTATTAGCAGAATAAATACATAAAATAACTTATCGTGGAGAACAGGGTGTAAGTAATAAGTAACTTCCTAGATACTCAGTAGCTCTGAGCCCAGTCAAGGCCTTATTGATATTGTACAGTAAAGACAAAATACATAAATAAATGAATATTGCCCAACTCATGGGTCTCCTAAGCATGTGAACCATGAAACATTAAAATAAGTATAATATATTTTAATGGTGGTCTTATTTGTTTCCATTTATTCCCTCAGTTCACATTTATTGAATGCTCACCTAAGATTAGTTAGCTATTCTGAGAGATTAGATAGAAACCACAGTACAGTCATGTCCATAATAATTGAATGTGGCTCTTTGTTTGGACTGAAGTGTCAGGGTTTTCATTAGCTTCTCTAGACCAAGAATACACCAGGATCTATCTGTGAACCACAATTTAAAAATCTCCCCTGGACACCAGCAATAGAGGCTGCTCTTTTTTATCTAAAAGAACCCAGCCTGTCATAGAGCATTCTGATGGGAATCTAATAGAAATTATTTCAAACCGGTCATTTAATGGAATTGACCTTCACAAACCCAGGCTGAGGAAGTGCACTGCGGAGCTGTGAGGCACTGTGCATTCCTTTGTTGCAGTGGAAGAGAGGCCCACTTTATTCCAAGAGTGGGAGGTGGCACATAAACTCCTCTCCCAGCCTGCACACATACACAAACACAAACACACACTCATACAAAAACAACCAAACGTCTCGTTTCTAGAAAGAGATAAACTTAAAGGCATGTTCTAACTGAAGTGCTCATACGAAGATTAAATAGAAGGTCAATAGAAAGATCATTTTTGAAAACATGCCATCATGGGAGTTTCCTTAGCATTAGTTCAGTAGTTGATATATTTCCTTAAGGTATTTTCCAAGAATTGATTGCAGCATTGCATGGCCATGACATGAAAATTCTTAGGAAATATTATTCATAGGTTCAAAGTGTCCTTCGATGTCTATTCCATATTCTTTTCCATATTCTTTGATGCTAAGGAGGAAGAGGCTTTGAAATAGGAGAACATGAAAAGGAAAAATAAAGGAGAAGGTGATATTCTCCTGCGGTTTCCACCAAAAAGATTACATGAAAACTTTTTTTTTTTTTTTTTTGACACAGAGTCTCGCTCTGTCACCCTGGGTAGAGTGCCATGGCATTATAGCTCACAGCAACCTCAAACTCCTGGGCTCAAGTGATTCTCCTGCCTCATCCTCATGAGTAGCTGGGGCTATCGGCACCTGCCACCTTGCCTGGCTAGTTCTTCTATCTTTAGTATGGGCAGGGAGTCTTGGTCTTGCTGAGGCTGATCTCAGACTCCTGAGCTCAGGTGATCTTCCCACTTCAGCTACTCAGAGTGTTAGGAGTACAGGCATGAGCCACTGCACCCAGCCTCATAGAAACTTTTCAATAAAGAAAGCTGTCTCTCTTGAACTAAAGTTAATAAAACAAAATATACTAATGTGAGTCTCTCTTTTTATTTACTTCTATTGGGAGAAAAAAATCAGAATATTAAATTTGCAAACTTTTAAACAGTTTTGCCTTCCATCTTTCTTTTTTTTTTGAGACAGAGCCTCAAGCTGTCACCCTGGTTAGAGTGCCTTGGCTTCACTGCTCACAGCAACCTCCAACTCCTGGGCCCAAGCGAGTCTCCTGCCTCAGCCTCCCAAGTGGCTAGGACCACAGACACCCGCCACAATGTCTGGCTATTTTTTGGTTGCAGCCATTATTGTCGTTGGGCGGGTCTGGGCTGGATTCGAACCCACCACCTTAGGTGTATGTGGCTGGTGGCTTAGCCACTTGAGCCACAGGTGCCAAGCCTGCCTTCCATCTTTCAAATGCCCTTAGTTCCTTTCCCCTAAATTTTTTTTGCTGTGTGTTTATTTTTTAGTATTTGATAAAGAACAACATAAAAAACTAATGTAGCAATGCCATCTACATTTGTTTTCTTTCTTTTAACTTAATGACCTACTGAGATTTTTCATTCTGAGATTTTTCATTCTTCCAGTGATGGTTTCCTACTCATTTTGAAACTAGTACCATTTTCACTGTGTAGTTTGCATTCTCATGCTTCCAGAAACCAGTAAGTTCACCCAAGATCTGTGAAGTTATCCCCCTCTGTATAAAATGTTAAGGCTTTTAGGTGAAAGAGAAAAGAACTTCCTGAAAAATACAAAAGCATCACATAAATCCTGTGATGACGATCTTTGCCTTGATTTTCTCTCAGTAAAAGTTCAACATTGACATTTAAAGTATTTAAAAAATCCCTTAAGGATTCATTTTCTTGATTAATTTTTCTTAAATCATAACTGTATATATTTATAGTGTACAATGTGATGATTTGATATACAGTGTGGAATGCTTAAATCAAGCTGATTAACATAACCATCACCTCACTTATTTTTTGTGGTAAGACATTTATAATGTACTCATAGTTGCTTTGGAATGTGCCCTTGCATTGTGCACATTAGGTGAGATCCCACCGAATGCCCTCCCTCCACTCACCCTCCCCCTTCCCTTTCCCTCCTCTCCCCGCTTTCTTTTTTCCATTCTTGAGATAATTTACTAAGAAGAACATGTTCCAACTCCATCCAGGTAAACATAAAAGATGTAAAGTCTCCGATCATTTTATGGCTGCATAGTATTCCACAGTGTATATATACCACAATTTGTTAATCCATTCATGGGTTTATGGGCACTTGGGCTGCTTCCACAACTTGCCAATTATGAATTGGGCTGCAGTAAACATTTTGGTGCAAATGTCTTTGTTGCGAAATGATTTTTGTCCATGTGGGTAGATACCTAATAATGGAATTGCAGGATCAAACAGGAAATCAAACTTTTAGTTCCTTAAGAATTCTCCATACTTCTTTCCAAAAAAGCTATATTAGTTTGCAATCTCACCAGCAGTGTAGAAGTGTTCCCTTCTCTTAACATCCATGCCAACATCTGCAGTTTGGGGGTTTTCTGATGTGGGCTAATCTTACTGGAGTTAGGTGGTATCTCAAAGTGGTTTTGATTTGCATTTCTCTGATGATTAAAGATGAGGAGCATTTTTTCATGTGTTTGTTGGCCATTTGCCTGTCATCTTCAGAGAAGTTTCTGTTCAAGTCTCTTGCTCACAAAGAAATGGGATTGTTTGTTCTTTTCTTATTAATTTGAGTTCTCTTATAGATTCTAGTTATCAGACCTTTGTTGGAATCATAACCTACAAAATTCTTCTCCCATTCTGAAGGCTGTTTGATTTACTTGCAGTGCCCTTACTGTGTTTCCCCAAAAATAAGCCCTAGCAGGATTTCTATGCATTTGTTAAATATAAGCCCTACCTCAATAATAAGAGCTAGTGATGGGTGTGGCCATGCAGCATATCTGCATTTTGGCATGGAAAGAAGACATCCGCTGAAAATAAGCCCTAGTGTGTTTTCTTGAGAAAAAATAAATATAAGGCAGTGTCTTATTTTGGGGGAAAGACAGTAGCTGTGCAGAAGCTTATTAGCTTGATCAGATCTAGTAATGTATTTTTGATGTTGCTTCAATTGCCAGGGGGATCCTCCTCATAAAGTATTTTCCCAGGCCAATATCTTCAAGCATTTTCCCTGCACTCTCTTCTAGTATTTTTATAGTTTCATGTCTTAAGTTTAAATCTTATATCCAATGAGAATCAATTTTTATTAGTGGTAAAAGGTGATGGTCCAGTTTCAGTCTTCTACAGGTCACCAGCCAGTTCACTCAGCACCATTTGTTAAATAGGGAATCTTTCCCCCACATTCCTTTGTTTTTGTTAGATTTATCAAAAATCAAATGATGATATGTAGTTGGGTTCATCTCTAGATTCTGCATTCTATTCCATATATCTACATCTCTATTTTATGACAGTACCATGCTGTTTTGATCACTATACATTTGTAGTATAATCTGAAGTCTGGTAATGTGATGCCTCCTGATTTGCTATTATTTCTAAGTAATGTATTATCTATTTGACTTTTTTTCTGATTCCATATAAAGCAAGTATGATTTTTTAAAATTTCTTCAAAAAGAATATGATACTAGAGATGATATTGGTGCTTTGATGGAATTGCATTAAATCTGTAGATTGCTTTGGGCAGTATGGACATTTTAACAATGTTGATTTTTCCCAGCCATGAGCATGGTATGTTTTCCATTTGTTAACATCTTCAGCTATTTCTTTTCTTGGGGTTTCATAGTTCTCCTTTGTTAGATTAAATTCCCAGGTATTTCATATTCTTTTTTGTTTGTTTGTTTGTTTGTTTTGAGACAGAGCCTCAAGCTATCCCCCTGGGTAGAGTGCCATGGCTTTACAGCTCAGAGCAACCTCCAACTCCTGGGCTCAAGCGAGTCTCCTGCCCCAGCCTCCCAAGTAGCTGGGACTACAGGTGCCTGCCACAACACCTGGCCATTTTTTGGTTGCAGCCGTCGTTGTTTGGCGGGCCCGTGCTGGGGATTCGAACCCGCCACCTTAGGTGTACGTGGCTGGCGCCTTAGCCGCTTGAGCCACAGGCGCTGAGCCGGTATTTCATATTCTTTGGCACTACTGTAAAAGGAATAGAGTCCTTGACTATATTTTCAACTTGACTATTGTTGGTATATATATAAGCTACTAATTTGAAAGTATTGATTTTTTTATCCTATTGATTTTGTATACTGCTATATTCCTTGATCACTTCTAAGAGCTTTGTAGTTGAGTCCCTGAGGTTTTCCATGTGTAAGATCATGTCATCCATGAAAAGTCAGAGTTTGACCTTCTCTGACCCCATATGAAGTCCCTTGATCCCCTTCTCTTGCTTCATTGCCATGGCTAGGACTTCAAGTACTACATTGAATTCCAGTGGTGATGATGGCCATCCTTTCTAGTCAAAGATCTGAGTAGAAATGTTTTCAGTTTCATTCCATTCAATATGATATTGACTGTGGGTTATCAGTTTAAGAAATATCCCATCTAAGCCTATTTTTGTAAGTGTTCTAATCATGAAAGGATGCTGGATATTATCAAAATCTTTTTCTGCATTAATTGATAGAATCATATGGTCTTTGTTTTTTATTTTATTTATGTGGTGTATCATATTTATAGATTTACATATGTTGAACCAACCTTGAGACTCTGAAATAAAACCAACTTGATTGTGCTGTATAATTTTTTTGATGTATCATTGAATTCTGTTTGCTAGGATCTTATTGAATACTTTTGCATTGATATTCATTAATGATATTGGTCTATAGTTTGCTTTCTTTGTTGGGTCCTTTCCTGATTTGGGGATCAAGGTAATATTTGCTTCATAGAATGTGTTGGGGAAGATTCCTTCTTTTTCTATGTTTTGGAAAAGGTTATGTAATATATGTACTAGTTCCTCTTTGAAGGTTTGGTAGAATTCTAATGTGAAGACATCTGAATTTTATATAGTTGACTTTTGTATAGGAGAGTTTGTATAGTCGATGCTATTTCAGTGCTTGATATAAGTCTATTCAAAATTCTAATTCTTTCTGATTGAGTCTAGGAAGGTGCTGTGCTTCCAGGTCCATTTCCTCCAGTCCAATTTTCATATTTCTGAGAATAGAGTTTCTTGTAGTAATCATTGAGGATTATTTGAATTTTTGAAATATCTGTTATTTCTCTTTTACCATTTCTGATTGATGTTATTAGAGATTTACTTTTCTGTTTCTTGTTAGGCTAGCCAAAGATTTATGAATTTTTAAAATCTTTTCAAAGAACCAACTTTTTGTTTCATTTATCTTCATGATTATTTTGTTTTCAACTTCATTTAATTCTGCTCTATTTTTGGTTCTTTCTTTTCTTCTGCTGGGTTTGGGGTTGGATTGTTCTTCTTTTTCTAGTTGCTTGAGATGACCCATTAGGTTGTTGACTCTCTGACCTCTTGATGAAGGTTTCCAATGCTAGAAATTTCCCTCTTAGGACTGCCTTTGCAGTGTCCCACAGGTTTAATAATTTGTGTCTTCATTATCATTTGTTCCAAAAATTTGATGACTTCCTTCTTAATCTTGTCTTTGACTCAGCTATCATTCAGACTAAAGTTATTTAGTCTCCATGACTTTGTTTGAGTATGAAGAATTCTGTTGCTGTTGAGTTCAACTTTTATTCTCTAATGGTCTGAGAAGATACAAGGAACAATTTCTATTCTTTAAATTTGTTGAGGTTAGACTTCTGTCCTAAGATATGATCAATTTTGGAGGATGATCCATGGGCTGATGAGAAGAATATGTATTCAGTTTTATTAGAATGAAATGTTCTGTAGATGTCTGTTAAGTCCATTTGTTCAAGGGTCAAGTTTAAGTCCATTAGTTCTTTTTTAGTTTCTTCTTGGAGGATCTATCCAGAACTGACAAAGTGGTTAACCCTCCAACTATTATAGTGCAAGAAGATATCAAATTGCTCATATCCATCAGGATTTGTTGTATAAATTGAGGAGCATCATGGTAGGATGCATAAACGTTAATTATTGAAATCTCTTCATGTTGAGTGTTTCCCTTGACAAATATGTACTCATCCATGTTTTTCCTTATATTGTTGGTTTAAATCCTATTGTATCTGCAAATAAAATTGTATCCCCTGCTTTTTTCTGATTTCCATTTGCCTGTATGTCCATCCTTTCACCCTAAGTCTTTTTTATCCTTTGAGTAAAGATGAGTCTCTTGTATCCAACAAATTTTACCTGGCCTGAGTTTTTGTATCCAGTTAACCAACCTGTGCCTCTTTAGAGGACAATTTAAATCATTCACATTAACTGAGAGAATCGATAGGTATGGTAGTGTTTTGGCCATCATGTTTTTCAAAGGTCCAGTGGATATTTTTAATTCTTTCACCATTATGAAAGCATTACCTACAAAGGGAGAAATATTAGGACTTCCTAATTAGGAAGTTAGGTTAGGTTTGATAAATTCTAGGTGAAATTAGTTTAGTGGTAGACCATTGTGCTTGTCATTATGGAAAATGGGTCTGAACATTTCCCGGGGAGCTGGTTTAATTACAGCGAATTTCTTCAACATGTGTATGTCACTAAAGTATTTGATTTCTTCATCACAAATGTAACTCAGTTTAGCTGGATATAGGATCCTGGGCTGAAAGTTATTTTGTTTTGGAAGATTGAAGGTCATTTACCATCCTCTTCTGGCTTAACAGATTTCAGATGAAATATGTGCAGTCATTCTAATATTTCTCCCTTTGTAGGTAATGCTTTTCTTATGTCTGGCTGCTTGCAGGATTTTCTCCTTCATACTAACTTTGGCAAAGTTAATTACAGTGTGTCTAGGAGATACTTTATTTGGATTGAGTCTTGCTGGGATTCTGAAACTGTCTACTCTCTAAATATCTGTTTCTCTTGCAATGCTTATGAAATTATCTTCCATGATGTCTTAGAGTAGAGTATCTGTGCCTTTAGAACCATCCTCTTCTCCTTCATGAATTCCTATAAGTCAGATGTTTGATCTTTTGGAATGTCCCACAACTGTCCCAGGGAATGTTTCTGTTCTTGTTTTCCATCTTTCTTCCTCTTTGAATGCTTGGGATCATTCAAAAGCCTTTTCTTCAATTTCTGAGATTCTTTCTTCTACCTTCCAAATTCTATTACTGAGAGATTCTACTGTATTTTGAAGCTCCTCAAAGAACTTTTTTACTTCCTTGAACTCTGCTATCTCTTTTCTCATTATGTACATATCCTTGGTGACTTGGTCTTAATGTATTAATTTCTTGAGACAACTTTAGAACTACTCCTTGGATTTCTATTTCCATCTTTTCCTCTATTCTATTCATCTTATTTGCCATCCATATTCTGAATTATATTTCTGACAATTCAGCCATTTGTAGATGAATGGCATATTCTGTTGTATCTCTTTTGTCATTCCTTGGGGGAGTTGATCTACTCTGATTATTCATATTGCCAGAGTTCTTCTACTCGTTCTGCCCCATGAGTATTTTCTGCAATTTGGCAATTAAAACTGGTAGAGTGAGATTGGATTGGGTACCTCTGGAAGTGAGTTAACCAGCCCTTTACCAATGAGCTGGGGCTTGTGATTGTGTCTTTTCCCCTACAGCTTTACAAGGTCCCTTCAGAGCTGTGGCCTGAGACTCTGAGGACCTGCTTGGTGAGACAGTACAAGCTGACTCTGTCTTGAAGTCAGCCCACCTCTACCCAATCCTAAAGAGTTGCAGTATTAGGCTGAAATCTCAGCTGGGGAGAGATACAAGCAACTGCAGCACCCTGCCCCCCATCAGTGACAGCTAGAGGAGGATAATCAGTCCTTTCATGATACAAAACAACTGCCACTCAACCTCAGAGGGTCCCCAGGTGGACAGCCCAGGTCAAGAGTTCTAAACAGATTGTCTCAGGAAGTACAATCGCTGCTCCATAGGGAGAGTTCAAAGGGTCTCCAGAGGCCTGACTGTAGAAATCCACAGGCAGTTCTCTCCTGCAAACCCAAGGTGATGAAGCCTTGTCCCCACTAGTGACCTACTGAGTCAGAAAAGATCGTCTGCTGTGTACTGTGGCAGGGCATCTCTCTCTCCTGCAAGTCTCTTTCTTCCCGCAACCCCCACCTTTCACTCGAGTCACTGTTTCAGGGCTGCTATCCAGTGGCCCACACAATGCCCAGGCCTCTCAGGGAATTGCCAAACACCCTGGGCTCTGCAGAGGGCAGACCTTCAGACCATCAGGCAAGGGAGGAAGAGTGGACTGTGAGGTCAGAATTGCGGGGAAAGTATTTGTTTAATTTTGTGCCAGGCAGGATGATGCCTAGGCTCACAAGTGGGACATCCCTGGAGAAGGAGGACCAGGATTTAGCTGCTTTCTCCTATGGGGTAAAATAAGAAGAATTTTGTTCCCTGCTTACTTTCAGAGAGCCCACAGTGAGCCTAACAGTAAAAGAGCATTGTGCATTTAATATTTTCTGTGTATAGTATGTACTATGTGTGTATTTTTCTGTGTATAGTATGCACTCTCTTGGATGAGGAGTCTCTATCCTCTTGGTGATGGGCTTTGTACCTGGAATTTGTTTTCTTGGAGTGGCAGCTTGCCTCAGCAGACATGATGTGCCCTTGTCTATCTTCTTTCTTAGCTCAGCTCCCCACTTCTGGCTTCACCTGGTCCACTCGTATCCAGTATCTCTCTCTCTCTCTCTCTCTGGACAGGAGCCTCTGGGGAAAGCTGCCTCTAGTCAGCCATCTTACTTCCTCTGATTGCCTTTAAGGATTTAATTGAGTAAGAATAAAGTCAAACATCGCATACATGAAGCTCTTCTAGATGACTAGTTGACAAGAAAATAACCAAAAGAAACTTAATATGCTAACAGCATAACAAATATTTGGGGAGGGAAGTGCATACTATATGCAGAAAAATACAGTATTAAATGTACAGTGCTCTTCTACTGTTAGCCAGGTGCTGCCTACACTGATTATATGATTATTTAAATACTTACAATAAATTTCTACTACAGATATTTATTTTTTCCAGTGTTTGGATCATCCTCTCACATAAGAATTTTTTGTGTTGTAACTTTGAGAAGAAGAAAAAGGGACTGTAAATTTTTTTAATAACATTAAAAATAAAGAGCAGTGAAATAAAAAAATCACTCAGAAATACAGAAAAGCCGTTACTGGAATGAATAAAAGATAATTTCTCTACAAGCTAAAACTAAGCACATTGCAAAAATCAGTACAAAGCAGAATCTTTCATTTGGACTCCAGGAACTCAAGTTTGGGGAAGATATGTTTAAGGTCCATTTGTCTATAAGAGAAAACTTTGGCTCGGCGCCTATAGCTCAACCGGCTAAGGCACCAGCCACGTACACCTAAGGTGGCGGGTTCGAATCCCCAGCCCGGACCCGCCAAACAACAATGACGGCTGCAACCAAAAAATGGCCGGGCGTTGTGGCGGGTGCCTGTGGTCCCAGCTACTTGGGAGGCGGAGGCAAGAGACTCGCTTGAGCCCAGGAGTTGGAGGTTGCTGTGAGCTGTAATGCCATGGCACTCTACCCAGGGGGACAGCTTGAGGCTCTGTCTCAAAAAAAAAAACAAAAAAAC